>APFE031115671.1:70612-162537 GCA_000404065.3 Pinus taeda | reverse complement strand
AACATCATGTTGGATATTATCCTTTAAAGACCCTATGAACACATCAATCCTATGATCCTCTGGAATATCTTTTACCCTTATGTTTCAATTTTTGGAACTCCTCAATGTGCTCCATTATTGAACCCTTTTGTTTGAGACTTATCAATTGGCTAAAAAAAGTGTTGCTTTTTGTATCCTCATAATGTGCTATCAATTCTTCCGTAAAAATTTCCCAAGTGATAAATTCTTTACGAGAGAAAAGCCATTAATACCATACAAACTGATTTGGTTCCAAATATAAAGTTGCAATACGTACCTTTTGTGTGTTTTGCACATTATTGAGATCGAAAAATTGTTCCATCTGTAATATCCATGTTGCGGGATCCTTGCCATCAAAATTCCTCATATCGATTTTTGGAATATGGTGGGTCTTCTATCCAACATTAGAGTCTATGGAATCATGATTAACATTTCTTTTGTTCTCATCATGAGTTTCCTTTATTACCCTTTCACCCTTAGTGACCCTTTCTTATAGCAACTTATTCATATTTATCTTCAATTCTTCTATGTCCGTTTTCAAATCTATCTTCGAATCATCCATCTTAGCTTCCACGTCATTCATCTTAGCTTCTACACCTTTCTTTAAACAATCCATCTTAGATTTTGTTCCTTTTTGTGCAAGTGACACTTATTGCACTTGGTCTCATAATTTTGATATATCATGTTGCATTTCTTCCTCCTCTTCATGAGTCATGCTAGAGATTTCAAGTTGCCTACTAGGTGTTTCCATTTTCTTTCTTCGGGGCATCAATTACTGATAATAATGCTTCACTATGCCCTTTGAATTCCTTCAAAATAATTATTCAAACCAAGCTTAAGCAAACATTTTAAAAAATATACACACCTTTTTTCACTTTGTAGGAGATCGATATTGCCTCTGCTGTATCTCTGTAATTTCAGATCATCTAGTTCTGAAATTACGACCTGTGGTAGCCCTCTATGTCCTATTTCCAATGCCACCAGTCTGAACCCAATTGGATTCTCCAATGAAGAGTTATGCCAAATCTCCCACAATGACCTGATTATAGACTAATTCAGTAGAGCAAACTTGTACGACGTTCCACGAGTCACTATTTCAACCTCTAGCTCTGAAAAATATATAGAAGCAACTATATTCTGTCCTCTTTCTTCACCCTTTTATGAAATTTCAATCCAATGCTCAAAGAAAAAGTTATGATGATTTTCCCCAGGTCACCTGTTTGGATTGTAATTCAGGAGTCTGCAAAAAGACCAACTTCCTCAGATCCTATCTCCGCAATTATAGCGCAAACTGCTCTACAATTCGGACCCATGATTTAGCGTAATGTCTTCTCAAATGGGTTTTTTTTCAACTTCTGAAACATCGCAGAAAAAAGGTTATGGCGAAAATGCCATGATGACCTGTTTGGAGCAGCGAAACCCTAGAATCCAAAGCTCTGATACCAAATGTTATGAAAAACGCTCAACAAAAAGAGATCACACCTTAGAATTCAGCCTCTCGAGGGGGCAACCTCATTTACATTACATAAATGAACAATTCTTGGATGAGAGAAATGAAAAGAACCTCTTTCTTATATAGGAGTCTAAGGGGTCATAACTAATCAGACCTACATAACAATAATAATGTAAGGGAACAATAATAACAATAGTGGGCTTCTATGGGGCACAATAGTAACAATATGGGCACAATAGGGGCACAACAATATTAATAAGGGGTACAACTACAATAGTAATGGGGTAATCACTAGTATTATGGGGACCCAACACATACAATGTGGAGATGTCAAATCAAGGTGAGGTTGTGTTCATGAAGAGTGGGGTGATAATCTTGAGGGGAGAGGAAATGATTGAAAGGAGTGGGGACAACGTTCCAAAATAGGAAACTTGTGTATCTACCATGTCACCAAAGCGCTCTAAGTGTTTATCCTAAAGATAATGTTATGTACTGGGCTCGACTTCATTTAAAACATCACTCATTCAAAAAACAGGTAGAGGAAGGATGAGCTATTGTATTATACCACCTAGGGTGCCACCAAGAAGTTTTGAATCCTGTTTGCAGGTGCTATAGGAGGAAGCCACGGGCATGTCTTAGATGCTAAAAGAGGGTCAAAAAGGAGATACAGGAGAGATTTAAACATGAAAAGGGAGCCATAATGGTTCGAAATTGTCTCAAAACCATCATACACACACATCTTTGTTTTGACAAGAAGTAAGTGACATCCTTTTTCGTTGTTTTTACATCCATTTACTTGAGAAGTCTGCCTAAAATTGATAGCCTATAATAGTCAATTAAGTAGTAGGAGGTATTTTTGAAAATTCTTGTGGTTAGAAGCAGAGAAAAAGAGTCTAGTTGATATCAATTCTAGCATCCTTCTACCAAGGAATTTAACATTGTTTCACCACTCAGATTTAAAAAAAAAAAAATGAATTTCACACCTAAGTAGCAGCAATGACGGACAATAGAAGAAATTTCCGGGGGGGGTGAGGGGGGGGGGGGGGGGGGGGTTGGTGGCAGAGGGAGAGGGCGTGGATTTAATATAAAATAACCCTTAGAAACCAAGAGAATTCACCAACACCCTCTTGTAGTGAACATCTTCAGAAGACACCAATGGTTGGGTTTCTTTCAGTTGTTAAGGGGGTGTGATTATGATCACACTCATGAATTTTCCATGGCATTACATTATCAAGGAGAAGACAGTGCCACTATTGTTGCAAGAGGACTAAGCATATCTCTATGCCTTGAAGCCATTAGAAGAGTGACCACCTTACCCCTAGGAATTCGGTGAAGCAAAGAAGACAAGACACTGAGTGTCATTGGTAGGAAAAAATTCTTCATTTTGAAAGAGAATCCTATATAATATAAGAATGGAGTAAGAAGATAAAGCCTACCTTACCCTTGGGATGAGGTAGCTTACCATATCCTCAAGTATATATCTTGTGAAGAGATATTGAGTGTGGTATACACCTACCACCTCAGATTTCTCCATGAGCTGAGATTCAAGAAAAAATTGCCTCTCCCTCAAGGACTTAGTGTTCCCCATTTCCTCCTATAGTCAATCATTTGGATGAGTCTGAAAGTCAGGGAAGGAAATCACCAACACTTAGCTAACCATGGCCTCATCAAGTAAATTGTGATGGATGATTTTAGACACTTAAGGATACTTTTCCTATGGACTAAGTTTGTAGAGATAGATAGGGAAACTTTCATAGAAACCCAAGCCAAGACACCTAGAGAAACACCATCCTCTAGCACTGGAGGAAAATAAGGAAAAACAGAGGAGGAAAAGGTGACAAAAACATAACAAGGGAAAAAGATAGAGGAAGCAGAGGCATGAAAGGAAGACGAAGGAGAAGGATAAATTAAGGGAGAAAAGGGGAAGAAACAATAATCCCTAAGCATACTTCAAAACCCCAAGAAGAAGAGAAACAACCACATCAAACAAGTCTATCTCCAAGGGATATTGAACAAGAAGTAGATGAACATTGGCTACATTGGGCATGCTTGTCAAGCCCAAGATGAGGCAACCAAGACAAGGTCCCCCATATTTCAAAACCAAGAAGAGAACTAGAATTAGGCAGGGGAAATGGAAAACTCCCACAAGGGTCCCTATCCTTATTGATGAATCACCAAGTTAAAAGGAAGAAGTAGGAACCACTGAGGGAAATATTGAGGAGGTCAGTTCTCCTAAAAAAAAACCATGTCACCTTTAGAATCTCTAGGTAGGCCCACCACTAGCTCAATGACCTTCAAGAAACCCAAGACACAAGTTGGCTTTGAGAAAGCAGAAGATGAGAAGCTATAGGAGAGACATAGTTTGCTACAAGAGGAACAAGGGAAGCTACAAGAGCATAAAAATGAGTTACAGGAAGAAGCATCCACCTCAAATTCAGTTGGAAAGGACCTCCAAGAGCACCAAGAGCATGGTCCTACTACAAATTTATTGGAGGGGGAAGGATTATCCCTGAAAATTTTGCAATCCCACTACTATATGAGTTGGAGATAGAGAGAGGCAAAACACACAGGTGGATGAAAATTTCCAAATCCAAGAATGTGGAAGACATGGGACTCATGGAGTATAAATTTAGTGAAATGGGAAAGAAATTGAGTGATTTGAGAGTAAGGGCATCTTTTAGGAAGGAGCATTTATAGGAAAAAAAACAAGGTTGAGAGAGAGGTTGCACGAGAAAGAAACACAACTTGCCACCATGGTAAGTCTCTCTATGGAAGCCCTGCAATATAGGCAGCTACCAAAATATCATGATCTCTTCCTAAAAGAATAGTGGCTGCAGTTCAAAATAAATACTCTAACATAATATGGGCCTTTTTCTTTTCAGGACTACTGGAAGTTTATTGAGTTTTGGGAACAAATTAGTATGGAAGATAGGGAAAATTTATCTGAATTCTACATGCGCAATTTCATTTTGACAGATCTCTATTATCTAGGATTCCAATTCAAGATTGGGAGACATGGAACTAACGACATTACCATATTGGTTGAATCATGAAGAGACAAGGGATGAGGAGGTGAAAAAGGTAATAACAACAGAGGAGAAGGGAGCTAAGGATCTGTAAGGTTGTCATCAACAATAATAACCTCATCTCATCTAATGCTTCTCTAACACCCAAATACATTGTAACCTAGGAGCAAGCCATTCTTAACTTTGAAGATGCCTTTAGAATGTTGGGAATAGAAATCTTATAAGCTTGCTAAAGAAGATGGCATGTCTTACCTCATATTCTACAAGTCAGAGAATATCACTCTCCTAAATGGCTAAGCAATGCCTTGGAGAGAACACCATTGTACAAGAGAGTCATGTAGAGAATGAAGATAAGATGGATAGGGCTCAAAATCAATCCACCCTTACTGCTACGTTTACAAGAAGGAAGGAACCAAATAGAAGAGCAGAAGGAATGTAATGAGATAGAAATAAATGTAGTTTTTTACCCATAAGAAGGCACACCATATGACATTTCTTGGGATGTAAGAGAGACCACTAGGGCCATGAAAGAGCTTCACATGTATGACTAAGTTGATCAAAGGATGAGCAACAACTTCAGCAGGGGGTGATGATGAGTCCCATAAATAGGTATATCTTGAAGATAATTATGCCATCCTCTAGCCTTAAAACTACCCTTTTTTACATTAATTCACATTTCTTCTTATAATATGCTTCGTAAGAAGAGTAAAAGTTGTTTTTCATAGTATGTTTCATAATGTGATTTAATTGCAGGAAAAAGAAGATTTTTTTAGCCATTTACTATGCTAAGGATTGATGGAGACAACTAGGAAACAATCTAGGGGGTTTGTCCACCTCCTTAACTCCCTAACTCATTTTGGGATCACAACATCCTATGTCACTAGCTTGAATTCATTCACATCAGAGTAACTCTTAGTATAAGTGAATCTCGAGAGGGATTGAATCCACCATTTCCGAGATCAAGGAGGGAATAAATCCTATTTTCAAGGGAGCTACTATAAGCTACTCTTTTGTATAAATAAACAACATGAGAATATCATTAGGATTCAAAGTTTTGATTTAGCTAGGTATAGCTATTGATCTCAAAGGTTGATATTGTTATTTTTACTTTCATATGATGTATGAGACTTTTGCTTTCTGATAATCAGAAGTTGGTTATTCAACTACATTTGAGTTAGTTTTAGAGGGCTGAGACCCTTGGGTTTGGGCCCAACATAGAGCATTTTGTCCCTCTTTTTTACTTTTTTTTTTGTTATTAGTTCCAAGAATTTCATATATTTCTTTCATTAGAGTAGAGGTTAAGCTATAAAAACATGTGATTGCAAGCTTCTGCATCACCTCTCTTGTGGGAAAATGGTTGGAAGGATTCACAATATTAGTCCAAAATCATTGTGTTTGTGATTTATTGGAAATAGATAGATGTTAGCTATCCTTCTTCATATCTACTCTTTGTAACTTAGGAGTCAGTTTAGTGACCAGAGTAGTGTTATAGCATAAACTAGGTTTGATTCAAATTCAACTCATCTTTTCCATCATAGTATATATCAATGTGTTAATGATCAATGGATGTATGTATGTGGCTGGTTGCAGGGTTGTGTTGATATACAAGGGATAAAACCTCTTTCACCTCCATTTTGGACTTCTCCGTGTTCTCTTTCCATCCCTCAATTTTGTCCCCAAAACTCTGTTTCCATGGTCACTTTGCATAGGAAATTTAGGACATTGTGGGCATTCATCCTAGTGAAAGAAAGACCTCTGAGAGGTCCTGGGCTTGGCTAAGAGGCTTCCCCTACCTTCCTTCACTTTCTACAACCTTCATATACCTCTTTGTGCCTTCAAAAAATCATCTCCACCTTAAAACAGCTCTCAGAACCCCTCTGTAGCATTATAGGTCCTCCTATAGCAATACAGGACCTCCTATAGCAACACCTATAGTAGACTTGTAGCACCACTTTTCTTCACCTGTTTTTCCCCACTTCAACCTTAGCTCATTCAAGATGAATAATGACCGCAAGTTGTGATTTTATGATCAAATGAAGCTCTAGAACACTCCAACCATTCCTTTTCATCACTACAAAACATAGTAGAATTAGTGTTTTTGAATCACAAGCATGAAGCAAGTTAGATTTCTGATTTTCAAGCAAGTGTGAAATAGATGGATGATACATGCAATTATGTTGTTGATTTGATGAATTATGTCAAATAGAGTAGCTTTTCTTCTACAAGTAGATTAACCCTTTTCCTTTCATGAAATGATTAAATAACATCTACAAGTTGAACAAATGGAATTTTTACTTTCATAGTTAGAATTTCTTTATAATTTTTCTTTCATGACTGAGGACAACATGAATAGAATCTAAGATATTGTGCATATAGCATTGTCACCTATAAGTTTGCACAAACCTCAGGTTGAAATTTGAGTTGACGAGCCCTTGGGAGTTGCAACATTCTTGGTGCAATACCAGGGCTCACTACTTGACATGGATAAGAAGACAAAGTGATGGTCTAAACTTCAAGGTTGCTCAATGTACAATTGAGGGATATTTTCCTCTATGGTTGCATTGTGTACAGTTCCAAGAGGCAGAGGATGATTTGATATGACTTAATATTGCACGATGCATAGTTCTAGGAGGGAGAAAGGTTATAAAGTTACAAAGACAATGAAAGCTCTAAAAATAACAAAGTGTGGGATCAATGGTACAAGAGAGTGAAATACATGCAAAAAGTCCTAAAACAATGACGCCACACTTAGATAAAATTAACACAATCCAAGGGAATGTAGAGTACCCAAAATGAACATCCATACCTTGAAAATATACCAAAGAGACACTTATATCTAAGTTTGGCCGTTGAAATGTAACTTTGCAACACTTAGGATACAAGTTACGACACAAGTGTCGACTATATCTAGAAAGTTCACTACTCTATGGGAGAGTGTTCAACACATATTCTTATGACATTAATGATTATCTAATGTTGAATAATGTGCTAGAGATGTCTGTAGTAATGTGCTAAGGTGAAACACATGAAAGGGTACACAAATTTAAAATCTACACGACATTAAGAAAAGGTGAAAACAACACTTGGAAAAGCTAAAGAAAGTGAAAGAAACACATGTTAAAGTGACGAGAAAGAAAAATAGAAACTTGTTGAAATAAATAAAGTGAAAATAATAGTCATAAAAGTTAAAGCGACACTTTTGAAATAAAAAGGCATGCCAAAGCGATAATTGAGAAAACTCACTGGAATGATGATACAATTTTCATTAAGAGCAAGAGAGACTATCAACCAATGTTGTGCATTAATTGTCAGCATGGATTGTGCGGTGCACTATCCTTGTTATCTGCGCAAGAATTAATAGCAATCACTGCATAATGTTTAGGAGTTATGCAATCCCTATCATTAAATATAGTGCAATCACTCTTTTCAGAGCCTATGTAGGTATTGTCCTCAAGGAATGCATAATGGTTGCTTGTAGAGGTAAACACTTACTATTGCACTTGCAAGAAAGAGGTGCACTTGTGGATGCATCTAAAGCTAAGCATGTGTAAGAAAATGGTTTTGACAGTTAAATCCTTGGAAGAATGCTCAAAATTTAAGAAAAACATCAACCAATCATGAAGAGATTATAATAAACTTGGAACACAGATCGTAAGATCACAAGGAGGCTCAAAAATTCAAGCGGAAGCAAAAAAATTGAGGGTGCTTTTTGCAATGATAACACTTGGAAACACACTAAAAGAACTCTGCCTTCCCTACTTAGGTCTACCTTTGAGAAAAAATTGTTAGTCTTTCAAGAAATTTATTTACCGTGTGTACTACCTCAACTTCTCCATTTATCCCAGTTATAAGTATAGTCTCTCTTATCCCCTTTCTTGGATAAACACATTTACAAGGCTTACTATATCTAAATTGTTTCAATCCAGGAGAAGGATAGTATATATTTATGAGTTTAATATGATCAAATTTTTATTTTCATCTCTGGTGTTTATCCACTACTAGCAGGGATGCTCAATACCTTGCCGAAGTCACTGTAGGAAACATAAGCATTGCTTCACTGCCAGTGAGCTTGTTTAGTAGCCCAACAAAGTTACTTGCTTCTCATCTTTGCATAAGAAAACTTTCTATTATTTCACCCATTATTTTATTTGATTATGCTCATTAGCATTTTATAGGTGTTTATATCACCCGGGTGGAAGAGGTATTCCAACTTATTGATATCGAGAGAGGTTATTACTTTAGATATTATTATATACCTTTGAAATTAATATGCTCACTCTTAATTTTTTTCCTTTTCCTTCCCTTCTCTACTCGATTGGATCAGAAATCAAAACACAATTCAATTACCATACCAAGTCAAGGAATGAAGATCCTACAATTGTTGAGAAATCTAGGGCATCAAGTATTAGGCGATTTCTCTTCTTAGATAAATTCTTGTGAATGAATTTTACTACTTAAATTAGGATATTCTTTTACTTATGTTATTATAGTGTTCTTCTTCATCAAACAACTACCAATGCATAAACATAAAAATACAAGAGACATAGAATGTAGGCTATCATCAAAGGCCAAAACCTCTCCCACTTGAGAGGAAAACCCACAAAAATTCATCTTCTTATACAGACTTGAATTCACGAACACCAAGACCAATACCCTTGACCTATTTTACACTCCAAGACCAAGACACAAGATCCTTAGTCAACGATAGTTAACCATCTACTCCTTCCTCCTTCTCGGCTTCTTCTTCAACCTTGGCTTCCTTCTACTTTAGACCCTCGACCTTATTGAATTATGTGAAAAATATATGTCCTTAATTTAGAACCCTTTTGACTACCCATTCTTCCACTTTGGCTCCCTAGGAGAACCACACTTCTTCTTGGCTTCCACTCTTGCAATAGAATTCTCTGCACTTCTCCTAGGCTTCCACTGTTGTAACATAATCCTCCTCGGCCTCGCTGTAACAGAATGCTATTTAGCCTTGCTAGAACATATTCCTTTGAATTTATAGGGTTTTTAGCCCTTAAAACAGACCCAAAAAATTCCTTAATAACTTTACTCTTCCTTCTTGTTACTTCATTGGTTGGGAGGATTTTCCTTTTACCCTTTCACACTTTTAACTACAAACTTGCACTCTCTGAATTTTTCAGTGATTTGAACTAAGAATGTTGCCTATATATAGTTGTTTCCCCTCAAATTAGTTGACATGAAGAGGGTGAGCCGACATGTATGTTGGAGGAGATAATTAATTCTTTCTTGTAGCCGACATGAAGGAGAGGTCTTGTGCTTGCCCTGGAGGGATTTCCATACCTATTAAATGACTCATATAAAATGTAACATGCCCAAGGAGGTTCCTTCTTAGATGACATAGACACAATTTGACTTTTATGACTAGATTACTTAATTCTAAAGGCTCACAATTGGAGCCATCACTAAAATAAAATTCCTTGCTCATGAAAACCATGAGACAAGCATTACAATAATAATTTTATTGTTCTTCTTTTCATCAATTACATAAAATCACAATTACACATGTCATTATGAAGACTAAACCTAGTTACAAATTTTAACACTCCCTCTTAACTAGGGATGTATTCATAATGGTACTTGGTCATTCTCAATCTAAAGAATTTCTCATAAGAAGATTCGGATTGGTAACCCATATGTTTAGCATCATATCAACCAACATGTCACATAGCAAGGCCTTGGCTAAAAACTCTATCTTTGCACGAGTTATGAGCTCAATGCTTGCGAGACCAATGATGTATAAACACCCTCATCATTGTCTCTCTTGGAACATACCCTACCCAGTCTTTCCGGGAAAACTAGTGTTGCTATTTGATCTACTAGTCCCACTAAGATGGGTAGCTACCTTAGAAACAAGCAATTCAGAGCAACTTGTGTTTTCCTTTATGGATGATAGATAAGAGAGAAGCAAAGAGCACCAACCTTAGTCTTTTGCTTGGCTCCTTGCTTGTTTCCTCTCTCCTTTGATAGAGCTTCGCCACTTCTTCCTCACTTGTCCCGCTTCAAAGAACACCTATAGAGACAAAGCAGCAAAATACCATCAAAGCATAGAGATCTATAATACCATAAACAATGTAGAATCAGATGTACATTAATCATACAATTGCATTCACAAATACAAGATTTACAAGTGCACAAGTATATGGAGGAAAACTCAAATAACTTTCTTGATAGTAGAAGTAGAAGAGAGGATTACAACCCAGCTTACTCTGATCCAACATCATCCTCCTAGTGTCACGCGGAATGAGTCGATCTTGCAAACAAGACAGACCTTCCTAGAATCTAATGAAGACCTAATGACAAACAAACCAACCAGATGCTATCTTTCTCTAAATGTGCTTTATAAATAATGGCAAACAAATGTGTTTAAGGGCCTACCTCATGTCCAACGCAAGTTTGGAGATGCCTTCGCTCCTTTGATCCAAGTAAGTTTCTTCATCACAAACCTGCAAGCACAAACAAGGCAAACGATTAAATAGCACCTGAATATCCAATATTATAAAACATATTTAACATGAAAGTCAAGGAGTCCATGAAACAAATAGCATAAGATACTTGTTGAGAAAATTGAGCTTGATTGTATTAATTCAAAAGGAAATAACCTTACAACCTTTGCCTTGACGCTGTACAAGCTCCTTCCAGGGTCCAACAAGAAGTCTCCTCTACTTTGACAAGCTTCACTCACTCCCTAATGGGGCCAAAAAAGGTATGTGATCTCTCCTCTTAAGCTCAATAGGAAGTCTTGATTTCACTAGCATTTACCCTCAAAAGTTTAGCTTCTAACCTCTCTAGCCACTGACCCAATGCCTCAATTTATAGTGCAATGGAGATCAGTTACTAGCTCCTCCTTTAAAGGGATAGAGTCCTTCTTCAAAGGGATAGCTCCTCTCAACAAGGGATTAGTTCCTCCTTGTATGGGATGCATGAACCACTTGGAGCGAACAATCCACGTAACAAATCCTTCTAGAAAACTCTAGAATCAACTCAAGATGAGTTTTTTAAGATAAAAATTGCGCCTTTTGACTTTTACATGGGTACGCACCCTCCCCTTTGCATACAGAGCGTATAAGTATGCAGATATCTTGAACAAAAGGTGCGGGCCCACAGGAAAAGCTAAGAGAAAGTGCAGAACCAGAGTTATATTGCTTTTTTGATGTCTTTCTCTCTTTTCTCAAGCTTGTTTTGAAGAGCTGAGGTTTAAGACTTGCTTAGGAAGCTGGTATAGGTGATGATAGGCCTACACCGACTGCAAATAATCAAGGTGACGATATTTTTGTGTAACAGTATGGTTGGCCTCGATATGTTTTAAACCATGACTCCACGCATATATATCAACTCGCCCTCCTCCTATGCCTTTGCATTATTCCATAACGCCATTGCATATGTAGCCTGAGCTCGCACCTTATGTTGTTCGTTCACCTCCAAGTGCGCGCACTCTCCGTCTGGTCGCAGTCACACATCAGCAGAACTGCAGGTCCTTACATCCTCCTCCACCTGAAATTGTTGTCTTCCTCGACAACATAACATCCTGGTAGCCATCCACCAAGATCAACAATGTCTGTCTCATCCTCGGTCCATGATGTCAACTCCTCCACATACTATAAACATCCCTGCAACATATGTATAATTACCATCTCCACCATGTGTCGTCCTCATCCTGTGAACGGTTCATCTTTCCTGCCTGCCTGATTCCAACATCTCTCTGGTACACTGCTAGCCCCCATGACTTGAACTAGTCGGGTGATCAGTCCAACTGTCACGCTCAAATCAGAAGAATGTCCATCTTTTGCCTTCACCAGTCTATCTCGGATTCTGCCACATCTTGGACTCACCAGGAATCTCACCACCATGCTCATGTCCATTGAAACTCCATCCCATCTGCAACATGTCATGATGCTTGATGCCAAGCCATCCCTACACCATTTGTCATACATGCTCAATCTATTTTAAAGACTCACTGCCATGAGCAGCTAATAATGAGCCCCATCTTCTTGTCCATCTAAGAAGATGTGGAGGGAGTAGAGCCTGAAGGCTCACCCTCACTAATCATCTCAATCCATCTGTCAGGATCTTCTATCTCCATCCTCTGTAGATAAGTGACCTGATCCTTCTCCTGGACATTCGACCTCACATATGCCTCATCATCATCATCCTCCTCGACTGCTTCTATCCTTCTTGACAAATCCAGGATACTTTCTAAAAGTGTCCTGATGACCAATGACTGCTAGACAACTGATTACTCATATCTTCCATCCGCTTCTCATCCTCCATTTGCATCACTACCAACTTACAATCAGGATTTGTCACTCCAATGGTTGGTACACCAATGGGTACATCTTCCCTTCCACCGTAAATGTACAGCTTCTTCAAATGTGGAACAATCATAACATCAAACTGTTTCAAGAATTCCATTCCCAGCACAGCTTCATAGTCATCCATTCGCACTATAGTGAAGTTGACTTTCCTTGTCCATTCACAAAGTGTTGTGTCCACCTTTTCAGCTACACCAAGAACAATCTCCGGAGGAGAATTGACTATCCTCATCTGTGCCTTCACCAGTACAAATTTCAGCCCAATTCTTCTCGCAGTATCTTCTCCCATGAAGTTGTGAGAGGCCCCACTATCCATCATAGTGAGTATATAAGCATCTCCAACCTTCATCTGAACATACTCCAACTTGTTCCTCTCAAGATCCCTCCGAGAGATCACCTCTGTAGCAATAGCAACACCAAGTATCTGCATCATCCCCACAGATGCTTCTTCATTCTTCGCATTAGATTGTGCAATCGCAACCACTTTCGGTCTAGAAGGACAATTCTTCACTGTATGTGGTTCAACACATATCCAACACTTCAAGGTTTTCTTCGTCTTCGACTTATCATCCAATTTCGAAGCATCCTCCTTCTTCTTCTCTTTCAGCTTGTCAGACTTCTTCTTCCTATCATCATAAGTTTCATCATAATGCTCCACCAACTTGTCCACAGTAGCAAAAGCTTCCTCAATTGTTCTAATTCTCTGCCTCTTTGTTTCATTGTGTGCCCAAGGCTTCAATCCAATAATGAAATTGAACACCTTGTCCCTCTTTGCCATGTCAGGAAGTTCTAGAACCACACTTGCAAACTCTCGCTGATATGTCTGAAGGTTCCCTGTCTACTTTATAAACTTTATCTTCATCCTTGCTTCCCACGTTTCATCCTGAGGACTGAAATGGGTTTGCAAAGCTTTCTTCATCTCATCCCACGAAGTAATGTTGCTAGCACTACCATTGGCAATCTGATCCATCCGTCTTCGCCACCACATCTTAGCATCCTTTGTCAAGAACTGAGCAGCTACCTTGACCTTCGTCTCATCATCAGATAGACCCAATCATTCCAAGTATTGCTCCATATCCCACAGAAAGTTGCCAAGAGTCTTTGCACTACTTATACCATCGTAAGATTCTGGCTCCTTGACTTTCACAAGAGGCACTCCTTCACCTAAGTTATGCCTCACAGCCTACTTCAACACCGTGATCTCATCTCTGGCTTCATCAAGAGTTTTCCACAAGTCCAGGATCTCTGCAAGACCCCAATCTCTTGCCTCTTCAACCTCCTTGACCCTTACTTCAAGTTGTGTACACATTAGACCAGTGTACTCGTTTTGAGTTCGAAGTTCATTGAGCTCTTCTTTCGGCTTCGAATTGGCCTCTTGATCTCTCTCGATCAAGTCCATCTTCTTAGTCCAGAAGGCTTCCATGTCCTCCATCTTCTCCAACACCTTTTCAATGAACCCAATAGTAGTTTCCTTCACACCGTGACTAGACCTAGCCTAAGATTTAGCTGCCATTGCTAAAAACTTCCTTCTTCTTTTCAATCTAGTTTCGATCATCCAACAACTTCACCAAGATGCCTGCAACCTAAAATAGCCCTTGTTCCACTTGTGTGAAATAGTTTCCTTCACCTGCAAGTACTTTCTCTAACACTAGCTCCAATCGAGCTCTGATACCACCTATCAAGGTTGGTATCAGCTTCTTCGTCAAGATTCTTCAACCCTGAATTGGCTCTGATACAAATTGTCATGATAATGCAGTGGGATCAACACTTCATTGTCAACCTGGTCATGAGCTTGCTCTTATATGACTTGTCACGCCCCCAAGCCTACAGTAGTCTTCCAACCGTGCTAGGCGAGGTGCGGCACCACCGAACACTTTCTTTGCACCAATACTTATGTTCGTGGACTATGCCTAACCACTTATTCCTACTGAGTTTGTGTTTCTCAACCAAGTATTATTAATGTTTCCTTTATACCAATGAACACCCATACACATTCATTATCATCAACAATTATACATGAAGAACACAATTGCATAGTAAAAAGGTAGGGGCAACTCCCTGAACAATGAGTCTGCCCAACAATATATTATACAATCTTTTACAAGTTACAAGCTTTACAAGTATACTTGGAAACCCCAAGTTTCATACTTAGCCAAATTTATAACCTTCGGCAAAAATCGATTGCCTAGCTTATCGGCACCTCTGCACCATCGCCACATGACTCACCAACCCTTCATTCGCCTTGTCACACGATCGTGTTATTTTCCCAACTTGGGCACACCTCCAAGTCGCCACACATGGGTGCCTCCACCCGAGACCCTCCTCCATCCACAATCTCAACACTTCACCAAAATTCAGACCGTGCACACTTGCATGACAGGCAAGCACTCACCCGAGTCGCCCAAGAACCCGTGCCAAGTCATCGCATAATTCGGGTGCTCACCAACGTTTCACCGTCGGGCACTTCTACACATCACCAGGGTGCCACACACACCGTGCACGCCTTACTCCAACCGTCAAGCGACCCTGCCCGCGACCTTCACCCAAAACCAAGAAATGCTACCTCTGTGCGACCTTGCCCAAGAACGGGCACATCACCCAAATCTGCGCCTTCCTTAGCTGCGTCCACACTCTAGTTCTGCGCCTTCTTCTACATGAGCGAAGATGCTTCTTTGTGTTTGAGCGATGAGTGATTGCCTGTCAAATGAGCTCCACGCACCATTTGTTTATACGAGTGGCAAGGCAAGTTAGCCCACCCAGCCGACTCATCCTCCATGCCTTACACACCCACACTTCATCACAGCTCACCATCGGCTTTGTGTCCAAGTGTGGTCGGCCTCCATATGTTTTAAACCATGCCTCCACACATATATGTCTGCTCACCCTCCTCCTATGCCTTCGCATTATTCCATAACACCATCGCATATGGAGTCTGATCTCACACCTTATGTCGTTCATTCACCTCCAATCACGTGCACTCTCCATCTGGTCGCGGTCGCACATCGGCAGAACTGCAGGTCTTTACATGGAGGATCTGTTGGTGGATAAAGATCAGTGCATCACAGTAGATCTGGATACTAAACTAATAGGAGTGTCTGATGCAGAATGGAAGAATTTGGATCAGAAGGCAAATAGCGCAATACGATTGTGTGTCTCAGATTCATTATTACCAAATGTATCAGGGGAAGCTACGATGAAGGCTTTGTGGGACAATTTAGGGAATTTGTACCAATCTAAGTCTGTGGTGAATAAACTGTTCCTGCAGAAAAAGCTGTATAACCTGCGGATGAAAGATGGAGATTTGGTGACAAAGCATCTGAACACATTTAATACCGTGGTAAGTCAGTTAGCATATGTTGATATTAAAATTTTATATGAAGATAAGTGCATCAGTTTGTTGTGTTCTCTACCAAATTCATGGGATAGTCTGGTTATTGCAATAGGTAGCAATGCAACTTCCTTGTAGTTTGATGAAATAGTCTCATCCTTACGAACGGAGGAGATGAGATGGAAAAATATGGAGAGCCAGAATGGTGATGGCTTGTCTGTATAAGGACGGTCCCAGAACAGAAACAAAAATAACTCATCGAGTGGGAGATCTAAATCTAGAGGGAGATCTAAATCTCTAGGAAAACCTGTAAAGGTGGTGTTCTAGAAATGTGGAAAGGAAGGGTACTACAAAAGGGATTGTAAATTTAAAGCTCCTGATAAAGGAAAGGGATCTGATGATGCTCCTTTTGCAGAGGCGAAAACCACCTCAAATGAAGGTGGGGATGTATACTTGGCTTCTTCAAGTACACATGTAGATCATGAGGGATGGCTAATTGACTCGGGTGCATCCTTTCACTTCACTCCCCATAGAGAGTGGTTCTGTGAGTATGAGAAATATGATGGTGGTGTTGTCTTCTTAGGGGATGATAGGAAGGCTAGAATCATTGGTCGCAGAAAAGTAAAGTTGAAGTTGCAAGGTGGAAGGGTTAGAACACTTACAGGTGTTCTTCATATTCCTGCGTTGGTCAGAAATCTGATTTCTGTAAGCAAACTGGATGATGCAGGTGTAAAAACAGTGTTCAATAAGGATACCTACAAAATGGTTCAGGGAGCACTGGTATGGATGCAGGGAGTTTGAATTAGAACTCTGTACAAGCTACAAGGTAGCATTGTTATTGATGGGTGCAACAGTTCTGTGGTTCCTAAAAGTGGAACAGAAAATCTAGCGGTCTCTGGAGATAAGACCATGTTGTGGCATCAAAGGCTTGGACATATTGGAGAGAAGGGCCTTCAAATACTTCATGGTAAAGTTATGGTAGAAGGTATGAGGAATAGCTCTCTGGATTTTGGTTTATGTGAAAATTGTGTATATGGGAAGCAGAATCGAGTCAGTTTACCCTCTGGGAGTAAGAGGGCGAAACATATATTAGAACTTGTGCACGGTGATGTGTTTGGACCTATCAAGGTTACATCACTGGGTAAGTCTATGTACTATGTATCATTTATAGATGACTTCTCAAGGAATAAATGGATATATTTCCTTAAGAAGAAATCTAAAGCCTTTGACAGGTTTAAATAATTTAAGGCTCTTGTGGAAAATTAGACAGAGAAGAAGATAAAGTTGCTGAGGACAGATAATGGTGGAGAGTTTTGCAACAAGGAATTTGAAGAATTCTGTAAGAAGCTTGGTATAGCACGATAGAAGACTACTCCATATACACCTCAGAAAAATGGAGTTGCAAAAATAATGAATAAAATGTTGATGGAAAGGGCAAGAAGCATGCTCAGTGGTGTCGGGTTAGGACAAGAATTCTAGGCATAGGCGGTGGATATTGAATGTTACCTGGACAACAGGTCACCTTCATCAGTGTTGGATGATAAGACTCCACAACAGGTATGGACTGCTAAGAAACCCTCTCTTTCACATCTGAGGGTATTTGGATGTGATGCATATGTACATGTTCCAAAGGAGAAACAAACCAAGTTGGATAGTAAATCTGAAAAGTGCATCTTTATTGGGTATAAGGATGGTTTAAAGGGTTATAAGCTTTGGAACCCAATCACATGGAAGGTTGTGTACAACCGAGATGTGGTTTTCAGAGAGGGAAAATATGTTATTAAACATGACATCCAACCAAAGGAACTTGAGAAGATAGAGTTTGAGCTTAAGGAGGAAGAATCAGACTCTACAACAGAGGAGGAATCAGAAGATGAAGAGCCACAAACTGCAGGCGTGAGAAAATTAGTTCAAGAAAGAAGGCAACCAGAAAGGTATATTCCATCTACTTTGTGTTCAAATTTTTCTTTATCTATTACTAACGATGATCCCAAAGATGTGAAGGAAGTAGTAGATTCAGAGGATGGAAAACTCTGGAAAGAGGCCATGGTTGATGAAATGGCATCTTTGCACAAAAATGAGGCTTGAGATCTAGTGGATTTGCTGGCTGGAAGGAAACCCATTGGCAGCAAATGGGTGTTCAAGAAGAAGACAAATGAAAAAGGAAAGGTGGAGAAATATAATGCTTGGCTGGTAGCAAAAGGTTATTCTCAGGTGTTGAGAATTGATTTTGGTGATATTTTTTCTCCTGTTGCTAGGGTAACTTCTGTTAGATTACTTTTATCTGTTGTTGCTTCTTTTGATTTTGAGGTAGAACAGATGGATGTGAAGACAACATTTCTTCATGGGGATCTGGAAGAGGAAATATAAATGAAGCAACTTGAAGGCTTTGCGGTGAAGGGTAAGAAAGAATTGGTATGCAAGTTAAAGAAGTCTCTGTATGGGTTAAAACAGTCACCATTGATGTGGTATAAAAAACTTTATACATTTATACGAGGACTTGGCTTCACCAAAAGCAAAGAAGATCACTATGTGTATTTTAAATTAATTGGTGACAATGTTATTATCTAGTCTTGTATGTGGATGATATGTTGCGGGTTGGAAATGACAAAGAAATTATCAAGGATTTGAAGACCCAATTGTCCTCCAAATTCGACATGAAAGATCTTGTGCTGCAAACTATATTTTTGGCATGGAAATTAAAAGATATCGGGCAAAGTGGAAGCTCTGGTTAAACCAAAGGAAGTATGTCAAGACAATACTGCAGAGGTTTAATGTGCAGGATAGTAAACTGGTGAAGGTTCCTATTCACGTAGGTGTGAGGTTATCTACTGAACAGTGTCCCAAGACACAAGAAGAGGAAGAGGAGATGTCCCGTGTTCCATATGCAAGTGCAATGAGTAGCTTGATGTATGCAGTTTTATGTACTAGACCAGACATTTCACATGCAGTGGGAGTATTGAGCAGGTTTATGTCAAAACCAGGGAAGGTGTACTTGACAATAGTGAATCGGGTTTTCAGGTATTTGTGTGGCACTAGTGATTATGGTTTGTGCTACCAAGGAAGATTAGGATTGGAAAGGATGTTGGATATTCATGGCTTTGTTGATGCAAACTGGGCTGGAGCTCTGGATTAGAGAATATCTACAAGTGGGTATGTGTTTAACGTAGTTGGAGGTGCAATCAGTTGGATGAGTAAGAAACAATCTGCAGTAGCACTATCAACTATAGAGGCAGAATACATGGCAACCACTCATGCAAGCAAGGAAGAAGTTTGGTTGCGGAGATTGTGTTCAAGTATGGGGTTAGTAAAAGGAGCTATAAGGATATACTGTGACAACCAAAGCACAATTTTCTTGGCAAAGAACCCCACATATCATTCAAAGACAAAGCACATTGATGTTCAGTATCACTTTGTGAGGAATATGATAGAAGACAAAATGGTGTTGCTGGTAAAGGTGGTCACTTTGAAGAATACTATAGATGCATTGACAAAATATGTGAGCTCTGGGAAGTTCTCTTAGTGTAGAGAGACAATGGGCGTTTTAGGGCTGGAAAAATGACTAGGCGCTCTTATGGCTTCCTGTGGAAGGAAAGCAACAAGTGGGAGAATGTTGGGTTGTGTTATATTCTCTCCATGACTAGCCCATGTAGTTAACTGGGGGGTTAGAGGGGGGGCGGAGCCCCCCTTCATTGCACCGATTGTGTAGCGGAGGCATCATAGGGGGTTTGAGGCATATCTGTAACCACACTTTATGGGGTCCAGGGCAACGCCCCAGAAAATTTTTGTTTTGGACCCTATGTTAGGTTGGGTGGACCCACCTATGGTTTGTACATGATTTTCACACATGTTTTTGGACGCGATGGTTTTCGGTCCATGGTATTGGATGCTTCAACATGTATAAATATGTATTATAACATTGAAAGGAACATAATGAAAAATCAAGCTGGTAGTCCCGGTTTTGGGATCTAGGGGAAAATATCTGTGTATATGTCTTATGATCTCGCGATGTTTATTTTCTATGTTTTAGAATTCTTATGTAGGTAATTTCTATATGGGGTCAAAACCTACAGTTTTAATGGAGCTTCAATTTTCGTGATGTGAAATAACTTCATCTCTTTCATAAGAGGTCACAAACTTAGTATACAGAGTTTTACCATGAATTCCTCTCTCCAATGTTATATAAGTCATTCAAAAATTCAAGCCACAGTTGGCAGACCTCAAATTCGGTCAAGTCAAGACATTTTGGTTTGACCCACAAACCAGTGTCAACTAGACACGCTCCACTCGAATTCCAAAGTTGTCCATTTCAAATATTTTTTCCTGTTACTTTGAAGGGATTTTCACATGGTGAGATTAAATCCAATAATCATATAGGGCACAACTACAACACACATATGCTATTTTTAGCATAAATACATTTCAAAAGCAATAACAATAGCATGTAGAGCACATTTTTTGATTTTACTAAACTAATTTGATGAGCTAGGGAACAAATTCACACTTTTTAGCCTGATTTTCACCATCTAGCTATTAATGCATAACTTTTAGAGTTGATTTTTAAATATCTAGTCTTCTTCTTGTCATTACTATGGAAGCTAGAGAATAATTTCATACTTGGTTTTTCACTAGTAGGGACAACTATACACTTGAAGCGTATTTTTTGAGTTGGTTTCTTAAAAGCCAATCCAAAGATGGCATGTATCAAAGCTCATATTGACAACCAATCTTTTCATTGCCAGGGAGACATTTTTGTCAAATTTTTGAGATCATTTTCTGATTTGAAATAACTCATTTTCATATCTGATATTCAAAGCAAGAGAAGGGCCTTTATTTGGCCTTGAATCCCGATATATCTCAAAATATAAACTGGCCATCCATCATTTTCATATTTGAAAAGTTTGAGATATGGCTCATATGATTTATAATCATTGGTTTTTTGTTGTTGCTTCCTACCATGGTTCATCACATACTTTATGCCTCATGTATTTCATAATAAAATTAAGAATACATCCAAATGGATTAATTTTACATTATATGTTGTGTAATTTTACATATCATATATATATATATATATATATATGGAGGTTGTGTAAATTTTATATTTTGTACTTGCCTAGGCCTTTTTGGGCTGACTCTTAAGTCTTTTCCCACCCTTCTAGCCACTTTGACCCTTCAGCCAAAATAGATCTAGAAACTATTTTTTAGACCTTTCTACAAATATGCAAGATAAGGTAGGTGAAGATTGAAGTTAAGATCTGATCTTTAATTCAATAAACAAGATTCAGTAAACAACTTAAAATTCTTAAAATTTTGACATCATTCAAAGGTGCATGTATATGTGTATGTCATCTATCAATATGATTAATATTGAGTGATTAAGAGGGCGGGAAGTTTTTATATCCTCCCCATCTTGGTTCAAATATCACTTGCGAAATGTTTGCCAATCATGGACTTCATGGGGTGAGGAAGGCACCAATAATCTTACTCTTGCTTAAGTGCTTTGAGAGGGTAAAATACATTTAAAACATTTTTTCAGCTCAGTGGGATAGCACAAGTGGATAAGTGCCTCAAACTTCATGGAGGGGGTCTTGGAAATAATCCCTTGGGCTGGATACCTCCATTGCGTGTCTTACTCAGCATCCCTACCAGGTTAGATGTTGTAATTGGCACCAATAGGTTCACACTCTGTACCAACCATGGAATAGAAGTTCCAGAGGTTTTCCTAAGGAAAAAAAAACCATATTCAAGGCATTCCTAAAATGACTCAACAAAATCGACCATAAACAAAAATCAAAATTCAAACAAAAATATTTACACAATGGCAAGAAAAAATTTTAATTAGAAAAATCCTTGTCAACAAGTGACGAATAAATTCTAGATTGTCATGAATTCTACAATAATTATAATTATTTGAAGAAGCTTCCCCTTTAAGCTTCTATCAAGTTATACTAACTTGTGGAACCCTCATGATAGCATTCACATTCCACCATAGTCGGCCTTAGAGCATTTCTTTACATAAGCTCATACTTCCACATACTTAGCCAATTTTTACATATTTGGCCTTAACTGAAATTACAATCTATTTTTGGATCACAACTCTCCCTTTTGGGGAATGTATGTGAGAGTACTTGGCACATTTTATTATAGAAGAACATATAAACATATTCCCACATACTTAACTAGTTTTTTCTTATCTGGCTTTATAGCCCAAATTCTGATCTGTTTTCAAATCTGACCTTTCCCTTTGGAGTAGTTTTGGTCACCAAAAAATTAATCAATTTGGAAGTAGGTGAAGAAGCTTAACCTCTTCAATCCTGTACAATGTAACCTTTGAAGAAAATTGACCTTTAAAGCCAACTTGCATCAAGTCTTTCTTACTTCTACTAGTCTCCCATAGTTTTTGTTGTTGAAAGGTGTTTTCATCCAACTCAACCTAAGCTTCAACAGTAAGTTTTCAAATGAATAAAAAATTGCCAATTCCTATTCATCCTCATTAATCAAAATAGCCTTACATATCTCTAATTTCGATGTAGAAATGAGAGAGTAAGTGCCCATGTATGGTAGCAAATATAAATGAAAATCATTCTCATTCACCTACAGAACAATTTTTAAAGGAGAAAACCTAATGGGGGGCTTATGCATCTTTTGTTTACCCTATGGAAATTTCTTACTTAGCTACAACCTTAGTGCCCCCCACACTGGATTTATAAGAAATTGAGTTTCTCATGTCGATATTTATACCTTTGTTCATCCATTTCTAGTTTCTCTTCTACTAGCGTGTGAATATGTTGAATCCATGCCATAAATTGAATGGATTTTTGTTGTTCACTTCCATGTGCATTAGGCTTATCTTTAATAGCCTTGGAAAATGAAATATAAAATGGGGTTCAAATAAAAATTCCAAGCAAATCTCAAATGGTGACTTGTTCAAACAATAAGCAACTTGATTATAACATTGTTGAATATATGTAAGATTTTCATCTCAAGTATTAGGGTCATAGTTAAATTCCCTAAGAAAATGAAAAAGGGTCGTATAGATAATCTATATCTACCCATTCATTTGAGGGTGAAAATGAATGCATTAATTTGTTTAGCATCCATCACATTACACAATGCCTTCCAAAAATGGCTATTGTCTTTGTCTAAGATTATGGACTATAGAAGTTCAAAATGCATCCCATAAATTTTGGAGAAACAACATCGTTGTCTCTTTGCTAATGATGGTATACTTGTATGAAATCAATAAAGGCATCTTGTTGAACTAGTCCACTACCACATATTGCTAGTCATGACTATACCAAGATCAAGATCATTGTCTCTTGGCCAATGATGGTCTACTTGCCTGAAATCAATAAAGCCATCTTGTTGAATAAGTCCATTATCACATATTTATAGTCATTACTATGCCAATATCCTTAGATTCATTGAAGACCATAATGAACAATCCATTTTAGAGGAAATACTAGCACACTGCAGTAGACATAATTAACAATTTTCATGCTGCAACATGTGCCAAATGACATCATGGGAATATCTGTGAACCTTCATGGAAATATTGAAAAGAATAAAAGATCTTCATGGGAATACTTGGACACCAAGGTCTACATAATCAAAATCATGTAGTTCTCTACATATTGCAGGTGGCTTCTCAAATATAATGATAAGTTTTCATGTTATAAATCTCAACTTCTATTATCTCCAGCTTACAAATTTTAGCATTTATAAAAAAGAAATATTATATACAAATGTTATATCCTATCTCATACTCTAAAGTCACTAAATTTATATATAATAGTATTATATTATAAATACACAAATATTTATATCTTGTTAGTATATATGTTATTTTATACAAGTTAGACTTATATACCAAATATATATTTAAATTATATAGCTGAAAAATAAATTTGTATATATATATATAGACACACTTGTACAATGTGTTATAGATATGATTCAAGTGTCGCTACACAAAATATCTAGGCTCAAAACATTGAAGATCTTAGAGCCACTAACAACACCTGAGTTGAAGAAAAGTGAGGAGACATCTTGCTCGACAAGAAGGAATATTGCAAGAATGATACTAATTTGTGGATGATCTTTCCTGAGGCTTGAGTTTTTCATGGTTTTCCCTAGGTAGGGTTTTGGAGAGCTAGAGGCTCGTGGTAATCTTGGGATCACGATGCAATATATACATGTGATTCATCTTTATACACATGAAGTTTTCAACTGTTCAAAATTTCCTTTGTTGCATATTTGATTTTCAGCATTCATTGACCTCCTAGTTTTTTCATTCCTAGCACTACTTTTCTTGCTAATTTGACAAGGTCAAAATTGTTAAGCTATTTAACATTAATATAGAACTTAAGAAGATAATAAGGTAGGTTTACTCTTGTAAATCTTTATTTTTTGCAATGGTATAGATCTAAATCGTCTGATTTTATGCCTGGAAAGTGTGCCCTAAGGACTGAAACTTGTTGGCATATTTTTCATATCCTTACATTTGGTGGATTAAGGTTGAAGTGAATTAAAATATTGTTTGTTCCTAGATGCTATAAGTTATATTTGAGATCATAATTAAGGATGAATATTCATAAGGTTTGGAATCAGGAAACCTTTGGTGTGAGGTGAGGTGAAATTTTAGAATTGCACTAAAGTTAAAATTCCAAAATTTCTACAGGGGCATCCCCTTCCATAGGGGATAATCGCAGTGATGGGGGAACATATCTCATTGTGAAAATAAGGTCCAAATAAACCCAAATATGCTAGGGGCACACACCAACTTGTTGTGGGACATCCCAAGAAAATTTTCAGAAAATTAAGGAACATATCCTGCAGTAGAGGACATCCAACATTATAAACTGAATTTATTAAAAATAAATAAACTCATCATTACTTGAAAAGGTATAAAATAGAAAAGGAAATGCATGGGCCCAAAAATAAGCCTTATGGCATCATTGTGGGGCCTATTATATTTGTGAAAAAACTCTTAAGATATCTCATAAGAAAAAATTATTGTTTACTGTAATATTTTTCGTACAAGGAATTGGTGGCTAGCATTAGCTATCGAAGGGTTACTTTAAAACTTCATTCTTCAGTAATCATATTTCTCGTGTTGTCATTGTTTAGTTTCAACTTCACCATTCATATTTCCATATTTCAAATTATCTATTTCACTATTAGATTAATTCTTCACTTAATTTCCACATCATCTCTTCTATTATTGCTTCACTGATTCACCCTTCTCTACTGAGCAATTTTTTTAATGTAGTTGGTTAAAAATTTTGAAACTTGATGAATGATTTTTTGTTTGATTGAAGAGACAAATTCGTAGAAAAGATTCAACATTCTCAGGGATGTTCTCCTCGGTGCATCATTAATATATACAATGTTTCCTTGGGTCCAAAGGATTCTATCCATCCATTCAATGCATGAGTGGATATTTTTTGCATCCAAGACATGAAACCGTGAATTCTACTATAATGGGAGTATTTCCAGTAAAATTCAACACATTGTCATTGTAACGATCAATTTATTGCAGGTATGGGGAGGTTCTATCTCTTTGAAGCTCTTGTGCCCACTATTTTCATCAACAAGCTATCCATCCTTCCAACTATTCCAATCCAACCAAGTTATATCTTAGCTCATGGACAAGATGTATTGCTAAAAAGCCAAACATACTTTAAAAATCATGTAAGCTCTAAAAGTGTAATTCAAGGATTTTGAATTTTGTATAAAGCCTGTAGCCCTGCACAGGTGTCTGAATATTGGAGTGACCACATGTTTGAGTTTTCTTTTATGCCTATTCAAAATGTATCCGTAGCAACAAGAAGCAATATCAAAATTTGGATGGTGCTTTCCACTAGTGAAAATGCCACCAACCCTATCTCACATGACATGGAGATAAAGGTATATACAAACTTGAGTATTTGATAGGGATCTCGTAGACTCCCAAGTTGGGACATGAAGGGACCTGAAAATACTAAATAGTCCATGAACATATACACAAAGGATAAAGGATAAAGTATCTAATTTCTAAAAATTAATAGAAATATAATATAATTATATAGACAAAAAACATTGTTGATTGAGAAATGATGAACTCAACAAAATAATGGAAACCTATAGAGGCAGAAGCCTACATTTCCCTTCTTTGCACAATGTCTACTCAGATTTCCATGAAGGCATAGGGTCACTGAAAAATGCCTCTTTATTTTTCTATTTTAGTGGCATTAGCCCACCTTTTCTCATCCTAGAGATCTAACACATCATAGCACTTCCTTCCATCGAGTTGGGCATGCCCATGGGTCTGGCACATCAAGACATCTCTTTCCAGCAACTTGGGCATGCACAAGACATATTCTCTGCATGACACTTGTCGTTGTGTATCAAAATCATAGGAGGGACATGTCAGCATGTCCAATATGCTAGATTCACAATACAAAGAGTTGGGACCTATTAGGTAAAGTTAGTGCCATCCACATTTGGAAATTTCATTCACAATTCATGGTTGATTATTATACTAGCACCCCATATACTTCTAAGATAATTGAAACATTCATGAACCTCCAACAAAATTTTGGTTGTAGTTATGTGAACTTAAGTCTTAAAATTTTATGAGACTCTATAAACCCTTGTTAATCAAGTGAAAATTTCATTCAATATGTTTAGACCTATAGCACAATTAAATTACAAAAATTGTTGACTCCAATCTTTGGTTAACACTTGCACACTTGTTCCTCCTACATTTTCATCTTATATAACATAGGTTGTTGAAATTATTGTCCTCAATATGGGTCAATTAACACATTGAATGTATTCTAAATCAATGATGTGATCATTTATTTCATTATTTTCTACAATAATGCCTTCATCCTATGCTTTTATGTAGCAGAAATTGAAGGCATTTTGATGATTATGCTTGCATAATCTAATCACAAGCATATTATTCTTGACACAAAAATCATCCCTCTTTTTAGAATACCACTGTTGTGAGAATTTTCATAGTTTTATAATTTGTGATTCTCATTTTGTGAAGGACGAGTGGGTATACAAGTATTATAATACATGAAAAATTTTCCTAGAATAATTAGGCTAAATATTTTTTTAGGAACTTTTTGAGAATCGTCAAAGGAAGAACCAAGTTGTAAATGTCATTGTAAAACTTCTAAGAATATGTAGATAACTTCAAACCTATGATGAAGTGTGCATCCTCCACCTCATTTATTATATGCCTCATAATTAACCTAGACAATGTTATGTGACCATACATGCTCTTTGCACGATGTTGGCCTCCTAGCCCCCCCATATCATGCGACCTGGAACACATTGCTCCACATTTAGTTCTACTCAAAATATCAATATAAAACTAGCATCCATGGACCTATGTAATAGTTTTAGATACATGTTCCATACATAGTTAGTATGATCTAAGTAGGAATGTAGTGTTCTATGATTTATAAACAAATATTCAAGCCTAAGATGTAATCCAGGAAGTCTCAAGTTTTCTAGAATATTCAAGTAGTGCATTGCATTAGCTCTAACTTGTACCATTTTATGAATAGGCCACTACATCTCAAATAGGCTGTAAAATATTGAGATTCTCTATTTTATGATCTACATTAATTCCATATCATACTCATGATGATACCATTTGGAAAACGTTTTTCACTAATATCAAATATAATAATATTTTTTAAGAGGGACTAATAATATCTTATATTTCTCACTATCTCAGTTGGATATGTTAAGCTTACATCAGTGTTTGAAATCAACATTCTTTCCAAGCCTTGCATTTTTGTCAATATGAAAATTCCTATCAAGAGGCAACACGACATACAATCATCTTCAAAGCATTGGAAATATCAACATATATGTATTACTTTGGATAATTTAATGTGTGTAGCTTAGGTTTTTGGGGTCTATACACCATTTATTTTCCCATCCTTGCAAGGGATGTCCCATTTGATGGGATTTGTGGTGTGAGAAGTATAGTGCACAAGTGCAATTGGCCTAAACAACTTGTTATGGGAAGGGTTATGCATAATTACATCACATATACCATCCTTTTCTCTTAATTCCATCTAGAACATTATATAGTTGATTTTAGAGCTAGTTATTTTATTCTTGGTTGTTCAAATGGCCAAGATAGCCACTTAAAGCAATTTTGCTTTAGCTTACTCCAACAAGATTGACTAAGGAGCATCACAGCCCCGTGGGGTTCATTTGTAGAACAATTGTTGAATGAAATAATATCCAAGATCTGTTCCAAGCCAAGCTAATTGTTGCTCCTTATAATGGTGTGCATTATGCTCACATGGATACACTTTATTGCAAAATTGTTCGCCTCATACCTTCCTCTGGAATATATTTCACATCAATAGAAGCAAACATAAAGGTGGAACCTTTGGATCTTTACACACAAGATATGGATCATCCCATGACCATATACTCTGATTTTTTTCAAGTTAGAGGCCAATAATAGAGAGAAGGAAAACATGATAGAAAAATCCATCATGTCTGTCTCTTCATATAAAATATCATAAAATGCATTGGTTAATCACGTAAAATGCATTTCATGGTTCATAGCTCACGTCAGCTCTTGTAGACATAGGGTCCACATTGAACTGAGATTTTCTTATGTAGGTTAAGTATGCAAAGTTACATATAAGAAAATGTAGGAATTTAGAGGGTAAGTTCCTCAGATAAAACACCAAAGGACATCGCTCACAAACAGATCATAGATCAATACACTAGTATTCTTGACGTGGTTAAAACCCTCAAAGGGGGAAACAGTCTATGGCCTGAGCCAATGCAGCCACTTTAGGAAATTTATTAATAAAAGAAAAAAAATTACATAAGCTTCTATCATGAACGGTCACCCTACAAATGACCCTCCATGCTATTTAAATAGAGATCATGGACCAATCAACTGTTAAGCCACAGATCAAGTGTCGGTAATACTGAGGAGGGAATGAACCGCCAGATCAGTTCATGTCTAGAACATACCATGACCATCAGATTGTAAGTTACAATATACATAGTAAATAAACACACTTTACCTAACTCTACACTAGACTAAGTTATAATTAACTATTTCCTATGTTTCTAAATATCCTAACTTCCCCCCTTAAGAAGGACTTGGGATAGGATTGAAGGATGTAAAAATATGAAAGAATAGGAGAAGGAAGAAGGAATTAGAACCTATCCCCCCTTAGTGACAACTTCCTAAACTCCAACCATAAATCGAAGTTTAGTAAACTTCGCCTCTGTGAGAGCCTTTGTAAAGATTTCTGCAACATAATCATCGGTTAAACAATATTGCACTTCAAGAACATGGTCATGAATGAGCTTTCTAATGAAGTGCATGTTTAGTTCAATGTGTTTGCTGCGCTGATGTTGAACTGGATCTTTGCATAGTTGAATGGAACTTTGTTTATCACACCAAAGTGTAGTCGGATGTTTCTGTTAAAAGCCAAACTCTGACAGGATTTGACGAAGCCACAATGCTTCCTTACTAGCTTCTACGGTGCAACAATACTCTGCTTATACTGAAGAAAGAGAAATGGCACTTTGTTTCTTGCAAGCCCATGTAATAGGTTCAGAACCAAGAGTGAAGACATAACCTATAGTAGACTTCTGATCATCAGGGTCACCAGCCCAATCGGAATCAATGAAACAAACCAATTGAGGATATGCTTTTACACTATAATGAATCCCAAACTAAACTGTACCTTGAACATAAAGAAGTATTCTTTTAGCTACTTTCCAATTACTTTCATGTGGGTTTTGCATAAACCGAGCAATAAAGCCAACAACAAAGGAAAGGTCAGGATGGGTATGGGTCAGATAAAATTTTTTTCCTACAAGCTGATGGTATAAGGTGGCAACAACTTCAGGGGAAGTACAAGTGAATGAAAGTTTGGCTCTAGTTTGAAATGGAGAAGGGGCTGGCTTACAGTCTTCCATGTGAAAGACTTGAAGACCATGAAAATAATGCTAGTGTCCTAAGTATGTCATTTCAAACTGCTTTCTAAGGGTAGAATTCACATGGTTTATATGGTTGGGATCACTACCAGTAAGGATAACATCAAAATAGAGAATAAGAATGATAAGAGACTTACCCACTTTGTTGGTGTAGACAATATTGTTAGAATGACACCTAGAAAAGCCAGTATCTAAAAGAAAGCTATCCGTTTTAGCATACCAAGCCCAAGGGGCTTGCTTGAGACCATAAAGGGATTTCTTAAGCCAACATACAAGGCTAGATTCTATTTTTATAAAGCCAAGATGTTGTTCCGTATAGATTTTTTCATCCAAGTCCCATGAAAAAAGGCAGCTTTAACATCCATTTGATGGACTTCCCATTTGAAAGAGGCAGCAAGGGAAAGAACAAGGTGAATACAGTTCATTTTGGCAACAGGGGAGAATATAGTCAATGCTTTCAAATTGTGAAAAAAATTTAGCAACAAGACGAGCTTATGTTTATCAACTTTTCCATGTGGTCCATACTTGGTTTTATAAACCCATTTTCATCTAACGAGTTTTTGTCCCTTTGGAAAAGGAACAAGATCCCATGTATCATTTGCCAATAATGAACAATATTCTTCATTCATAGCTATGTCCCAATCTGGATGGCCTAAAGCTTATGCAAAGGTGTCAAGATCATAATTCGCTGCAGCTTGAGCTAGTAAAGAAGAGGCTCTATCAAACTAACAACGAGTGCGATGCTGATCTGTAGGATCACCTACTACATCTCCAGTAGCCCAGACCCATTTTGGAAGCTGAAGAGCTGAAGTAGGATCCTAAGAAGGTGGGGAAGGATTGTCATCCTATCTATCATCATATGAAGAAGAAATATTTTTAGAAGTAGAAAGCATAGAGAGAGGTGGCACATCCGTTGAACTGGGCTCATAGGTCGGTATATTTTCAGCAAACTTTACATCTCTTCTAAGGATAACATTTTTGGACTTAAGTGGAATAATTATATATCCTTTGACATTTTTAGAATATCCAAAAACATACATTTTTCACTCTTAGGTTTGAAAGCTTTATGTTTCTCATCTAGATTATGGGCCCATGCTTCACTTCCAAATATGCTAAAGTGACTTACATCTGGTTTAATTGAGCTCCATGCTTCTTCTGGAGTGATATTCTTTAAAACCTTAGTAGGAGCGTGATTTACTATGTAATTTGCACAATTAATTGCTTCTGCCCAAAAATTAAGACTACGTCCCTTAGATTGAAGCATACAATTAGCCATTTCCTTTAAGGTGTGATTCTTCCTTTCAGCTACACCGTTTTGTTGTGTAGTATACAGAATAGTATGTTGCATTTGAATTCCATGCTTAGTGGAAAAGTTGATGAATTTGTTGTTAACATATTCTCGGCCATTATCAGATCTTAGATTAATAATTTGATTTCCATATTGTTTATCAACAAATGCCTTAAAGGCCAAGAACATTTTAAATACTTCACTCTTGAGTTTTAAGAAGTATAGCCAAGTGCGTTTGGAGAAATCATCAATGAAAGTTAATAAATACTTGTAGCCAGAAAATGAAACAACTAGAAGTGGACCACAAAAATCACAATGCACAAGCTGTAAAGGGGTTGAGGTGTGCCAAGAGGCATGTTTTTCAAAACTATACCAATGATGTTTTTTGAGTACACATCCAGAACAAACACGATCTCTGCAAGATACCATAGGAAGACCTGTCACCGTATTTTCTTTACATAGATTTTGAAGGGAGCAATAGTTTAAGTGACCAAATTTCTCATGCCAAAGTTTTCTCACTTCATCATTATGAGCAAAAAATACTGAGGGAAGAGTTGATGAACCAAAGTTGTTAAACTTATATAACCTTGTAGAATAATTAGCAATGCCAGTAGCTAAAATCGATCTAGGACATCTTAGGTCCTTAATTACAACATCATGTGGTGAAAATTCAATGATTTTACTTTCACCTGAATGAGTTATCTAATATACAGATAGAAGGTTGTAGGGTAAGGTTGGAACACATAATACATCACTAAATTGACCATTGTCTAGATGAATAGTTTCAATCCCTACACACTAAGAGATCTATCATCACCAACATATATATTTTTGGTGTTACAATGATTTAAAGAAGAAAACATGGCTTTGTTTTTTGCCATGTGATAGAAGTTCCAAAATCAATGAGCCACTCATGGGAATGAGAATAAGAAGATACATTTAGTGCATAACCAAAGCAAGATGCTTGATAACCACATGAAGAAACTAAACCTAAAGATGAAGATAAGGCAACCAAATGGGAAAATAGGCAAGATCAAGCACGTGGGTTCATAGGGATGTCTATTTCTCCAGACCTTAGATTCCATATCGTAGAACCTGATACCCTTAATGATGAAATGAAACAACTCACTAAAATTTTTGGAATTAAAAATGAAATTAGATCCCATCAACTCGGAAATGAGTTGCTCACGTTGGACCCCAATAATTTTTCTTCCATTGAAGATTTTTTTTCCAAGTTCAAGGCCCTTAGACTTATCTTGGAAGGTGTACATCCTCCAATCCTATCCCAACCTGTTCTTAAGGGGGGGTGGATGTTCAAACACATAGGAAATAGTTAAGTATAACTTGGTCTAGTGTAGAGTTATGTAAAGTGTGTTTCTTTTATTCATAAATTGCCTGAAGTGGTTGCGTTGGCTCAGGTCTTGGACTGTTTCCCTCTTTGAGGGTTTTAACCATGTCAAGAATATTGGTGTATTGATTTGTGGCTTGTTTGTGAGTGGTGTCCTTTGGTGTTCTATCTGAGGAAGTTACCATGTAAATTCCTACATAAAACATTAAGGATCCAATGGAATTTTTATATGGCCAATTGAAACATTCACATATCTAAAAATTAACCAGGAAGTTGGGTAGCTTATTTTCGCAAAATATTTTACTATTATTAGAACTTCCAACTAACCAATTTAAGTATCAAGAAAGATAACTTTTTTAATGCTCCAAATATTGGAGGGAGGAATTGATTATTCACTTCTACTTTATGGAACATCCTCAATGAAAGTAGCTATATCTTAGACTACTTGTTTGTATAAGTTAAAATTATCTTTTGTCCAAGATCGAGGTGAAATACTAGTAGAAAGAATGACATACAAAAAATTAGGGGAAGTATAAGTGCCCAGTCCTTTTGGCATATATTACTCATGCGCAACATCTTACTATAATGAATTAACACACTAGATTTTTTAAATTTTCTAAAATTTTAATATGGAAAGTCCATTTTCGATATAAAACCGTAAACCATGATATATTATTAGATATGAAAAAAACATAGGTGAATGGATGCCCAATTACAGGGAGAGAGAAATCCAAAAATTGTGATTATGTTGGTTCATATTTTGAGCGTATGCAAATGTGAAGATGGTTGGTGGAGGGAAGAAGAAATGGTGCATCTATTGGAAATAAGGCAATAGAACTTCACATGTAAAAACAAAGGAAGAAGTCTAATAGATCATTAAGACAGAGAATGAAACTATTATACAACTTCCTCACAAGACTTGTAGGGTCAAAATATCCTTGCAATTAACACACATTGAAGAACCCAAGAGGAAAAAAACCAAACCATAATTATAATCAAATAGCCAAATGCTACAGTAGATCCAGAATAAACAAAGGGCCAAAGCATATTAGTATATTTTCCTTTTTCCCTCTTTTGAGAAAAGTAACATTTATATTATCGAATGGATGCAATTATAATCCCTCCTAAAGGATTGTACAAAGAAATTATTTTATCAAGATTCAAAATAGACATTCCCCTACTTTCTTAAGCAAGTAGAGCAAGGGCAAGTGCATGTAATGTACCTCCTACATCTAGGTTTTGACAATGTTTTCTTAATGAAATCAAATGAGTTTATCATTGTATAAAAAATAGCTATATAATCCAAAAATTATAACTTATAAATTTATTTAAACATTTCTTTGGGCAGATCTTCAAGTGTCATGACAACTCTTTCAACACAAAAAGTGGAGAACAATCATCGTGAAATCCTACCAAACATTATTGAATAGATTGGTGGTAAGAATACGATTCATATTCCCATCTCACTTGATAACAACATTCAATTCTAAAGGATATCACTTATACATGAAAGTTAGTACTGATTCCCATGCTAGATTTTCATCCTTTGCAACTATAAATAAGAGTGTTATATTTCTTACATTCAGCCAAAACCCCAACGGAGAAATGAAACCAGACAATGCATCATTCTCAACACCATGGGAAGAGAAAATTAGCTTACTCTTGTGAGCTGGAATGGGTAATGGATAAATTTGTTTTTCAAAGAGTCCTCATAGAAGTTCTATAAGGTCCTAAGATGTATTACCTGAGGATGCCTAGTAAGGTCTACATTATATCAAAGTGTTGCAATTCTAGGCATATCAAGATAAACAACAACAATCTCAAGCTCATTAGCCTCAATGTCTTTTTAGGAATCCTTCCATAAAAGTTCATAAACATAGAACATGTAGTGTACCCTACTAAGCCTACATTATTGCCTCTTTTCGTTGTCATGTTCCCATACCATGTTGGCTTTAAAAACTAGAACATCAGTAAATCTCCTACTAGACCTTGTTAATCCACTAGGTCTTATACCCTATATACACCTAAATAATTTCTTTTTGTTAGCCACCCACAACAACTACCAACATACGACATGCTACCAGGTTAAAGAGTTCCAAAGTACTTATCCAGATAACCACAGTGAGGAAAAGACTGGGCTAAAGGTAATATGAATGTTCCATAAGTATATTTAACATTTTTAATAGAGATGGATAGGTTATTTGGATTGCTCAATATCGAAGGGATGGAAAGAAGAAGCTTGGTTGTCCCACAGGTTTGAGAATGATCTTGAATGGTTGAACAAAGAGGCTCAATTATAACATGATATATGAATCAAAATGTTCATTAGAGACCTTAGAAACAATGGTGCATTCATCTGCTTTAAGATTTTCGTCCAATTGGCCTCGAGTGATTCAATATAAAATGAATATGCAAAGAACTCGATCTCCAGGAATTTTTCAAATCCTCCAAACCCAATTGCAGTCATTTGAGGAAATGTTTCCTCGGGAGCCATACAAGTGTTTTCCATGCATCATATTAAGTGTATTTTTTATGCCTCCACCTGACTCCATACTATAACTCCTCATCCACATGACATCGTAGGGATCTAAGGGACATCAGTAATACAAGGACACACACTCGAAATAGATTATAAGCCTACAATATTTGAATGGTTGTGACTATATCTATCTAATTTTTTGTTGCTTTCTTGACTTTCATAATCAATTGCTATTTTCTGTCATTAGACAACCAAAAATATGTTTTACATTCTAACTTGAGATGTTGGTATGCTTGTAGAATTCCCATTGGTACTTTTGATAAGTTCAACGTCTACTCATGATCACAAGTTGAAATCTTCAACACATATTTGGAATGCAAGCAAGTAACAAGTACCGTCTGACAAGAATTATTGTGTTTAGAGGTAAGTAAATGCCCTTGTTGCAAGTCGTTCTCATCAGATACCTAATAACCATCAAAGTAAGTTTTCCCTTTAGCAGGGATGAATATTTGTGTGGTAATTATAACAATAGTGTAATCAGCACCACATGGTTTCATAACCGTAATATATATGGTACTTTCCATTATATCATTATATCTGGCCTAGTAAGGGAACAAGGTTGCACATTTTAGGTCATATTGTATCATACCTTGTATTGAGATATTGGCAATGCGCACCTTCAGGAAAGGTTCATGGCATCACTTTGTAACCCTTTTGTGATAGCCTACTCCACCCTAGTAGACTCTTGCCATACCTATGGCAAGACATGCTAGCGCTAAGACATTTATAACACTCAAAATTTCTAATTACAAAAGTTGCACAATAACTTTAGTAGTTGTTCCCATAATTCATAATATGAGTTATACAATAATTCCTAATGCCTAGAACTTGACAACATGGATAATTTGTCATCAGTCATGTGTCTTTACCTTTTTCACAAGAGTAGACATTTTCTATGGATTCACCACATAACTTCAAATACTTTGCCCCACAAACTCAACCTGGTTGAGCCTACTTCCTAGTATGGCTAATAATGACAAGCTTCTATGTTATGCAACTTGATAGCATAGACTTTGTTGTGGTTCTAGAAAAAATATAGTGTCAAATAAAATAAAACTGATGCAATATGTTCTTTGATAAAGCTATTTGAGATACATGAAATGATATATCTATCATTTCTGTTTTTTAAAGACTAGCACAATCCAAAAGGTAAGACAATCAATGAAAGGGTGAGCCACCAAAAAGATCCTAGAGTTTAGTATTGAGTTGAGATTAACAACACTAGAATTTTAATCAGTGAAGAAAGACTTCACCTAAATCATATAAATACAAATCCCCTTAATATGTAAGAATTATTAATTATTATCTACCATATTCATTATTAGGGTCTCATTCTTAGGAACCATTATCAGTGTGACTAGATTTGGTCTTCATGAGAGTATAAGGTCTTTATAATAAATTATGTGGTGAATACAATGGTTAATATATTTCAAAGTCATATAGTGGATTGTGTCACAAACCTAATAGGTCTTTCTTGGACTCAAGTCCTAATATTTTGCATTAATTTTTGCACTAACTCAACAAGAGGGGGTCACACTCCATGTGGGAAAATTTTATTCATCTAGAAGCAATGTATAGCTTATGTCCAAGGAGGCTAAAATAATGAAGGTAATGGCCCCCACCATATATAGGCTTATCGAGTAACTTTACCCATGCTAGAATTCCTATGACATTGAAGACAATATGGCCCCCCATACAACTATAGCATCTTTACACCACATAATGTATAGTCCAAATTTCATCCCCAAAGTGACACTAGATATCATTAACTAGTACAGAGGAATTCTCTTAAGCTCTGTCACTATACAAGGAGAAACTTAAGAAAAATACATAGTCAACCATGGTGAACTCATTTACAACTACTACATGAATTGAGTGAAACCCTTATTGACATCTATAGATATAGTATAAGGGAAGAGCAACATTTATTCATCAGCCACTTTCATAGTTGTAAGTGACTAGCATACATTGAGACTATGGGTACACAGGAGATGGTAGCATCCCATGTGAAATTCTTATTACAATAGGAATTCATCCATAGATTATATATAGAGACTGTGTGACACAGGTGGATGGCTTCAAATTTTTAAGGCTGCAAGATTCACTTGATATCTTACTTGTCTATGCAAAGAATTTAAAATTGTAAGCATAGAAGTCGATTTATCAAGAGCCCACTATAAGCGCATAATATAAGGCTGACCAGATCACCCAAGGGCCAAAACAGAAGTTAAATTCTATTAATTTACCATTATGAAAATTTAACCACCCCCCTCAAAATAAAAGTGCTTGTCTTAACGTGACCTTGATTTTAAGGTGTTTGATTCCATGAGTATATTGTCCCTAGTTCTCTGAGTCTCATCCTTTAATAATCTATAATAATGTAGCTGCCACGACTGAGCTTCAGACCAAACTAGGGATTCCAGAGGTTTATACTACCTCCACCCTGTAAAACTTTTTAGACCTTTACCAGGATTCCAGAGGTAATCATCTCCACCTAATCAGTGTTGAGGGACTCCATAGATGTATACCTGTTGGACACAATTTTTTTCCTAAAGAATCAACATAAACCTTTGCACATTAGATTGTCAACTTAGGATTTCATCTTTTTATTGCAAGGTTTTCCACACAGTTGGTGCAAGATTAGTGTTCAAATTACCTTGTTTTGAGTGAGACTAATAAGAAAAAGAGACTAATAAATTAAAGGAAGAACAAAAGATTCACTAAAAAAATACTCACTTTATAGCTCTAAACTACAATCAATCTGATAACAGAAATAACTGTGAAGTCCCTATGTAGAAACCATCAATAAATTCAAGTTGTTTCCTAGGGAACAATAACCATGATAAAGGAACTAAGATGCATTCATAAAAAAAAGGTTAAATCTTCGAAGTTAGCAATTCACACTTGAAGCGGGAAACAATATCAATAGATAATGCTATAAAGGAAATCTCATTTGACGTTATTCACTACAATTGCTTGTAAATAGTAACAGTAAATTTGGAAAACAATGATGTGATCTAAGAAATGATTAATCATTCAAAATTTTAAAGTAAGATGTAATAATAATACAGAGGAAGACAATATCCATCCTAGGACTGGGCGCACGGTCACTAGAATTCAACTGTCTTGTAGTTAACTCAATGTATTCGATTAAAATTGAATCATTGAAATCTTCATTATCATGCAATAGTAAATTAGAAAAGGAACCTGTAAAAACTCAGGACAATCTGTCTCTTTAGTCTCATCTTACAATTAATAGGGATAATTAACTACTTTGCTGGAGTTTAAACCTACTTTTTATATTACAAAATTATTCTAAATTCGAAATGGTAAATCTATCCTAAGAATAAGGAGGTTCTCAAGATGCTTTCATTCAAGATGTGAAATATACAATGTGTTCCTTAGAATAGCAGGTCGTGATCCTATTTCCAATAGTCTCGTGCATATAAGATGTTGATCCATTGTCAGTAGGACAAAAATAGTCCAAATGATTTCCTTATGGCTTGGCGTTCCTCAAATATTCAAGGAACAACAATCAGCATCGAATATTTCCCATCCAAATATCAACCCAAATCGTGAGTTAATGACAGATTCAAGATTCAAATCAATTCACTAATGAGGTAAAATAAAACTACAATTATTAATCCATTCTAGAACTCTGTAACATTCAAATTATTATACTTTGTGCTCAAAATATTTGAAAAACTAACTATAAACTAAGGAAATAAGGTGAATAATTATACCAATTCCAAGGCCCAACATCACTCTCAAGATTACCTTTTTGCACGACCTCATGAAAAGAGATGGTTGACATGAAGTAAGGTTAGAGAGTAATTTTGGTAAGGATGCTCTCCGTAGTGTCTGAATCCATCCCAACTTTTGACTTCCTAGAATGCTATAAACTTAACTGCTTCTGTTAGCTCATACTTAGTGTTATAGTCATCTAGGGGGTACCAAATTATGGGGCATATGTATTGACATCCAAGCTAGTTGGGGCCCTCTTCTAGTACCATATGAACATAATCCTGTACCCGCATATTGCATCTTGGAAACTCCTTAAACTGAAGAGTTATCTATTCTTGATTTCATTAGATGTAATTTTCCATCTCTGTTTAGTAGCTCATAAAGGTTCCACTCTAATATCCCCAAGATATTCCATCCCTGACTATAAGACACTATTATGGATAGGTTTCAAGGTAGTAACAATGCCAAGGCACTCCATAAACCTCTTGTGTTTAACAAGTGTACATAAAGGGCTTTTTGGATCCCCTCTAACCCAAATTTCAAGGTCATTCTCCCTTCCTTGGAATGTGTTATAAGCTCTAGACCACTTTATTTGATTTCTGGAAAATGAAATAAGTGCTTGAAATTGTACATCTCCAATGAAAGGAACAAGGTTTTTGTCTATTTGTTCCTCTAAAAAGAAATTGTGCCTATACAATTCATATAAGAAATTATTTGTGTTATCATCCTGTTGATGGAAAGACTTAACAGAATCAGAAACATTGTTGAATTCATAAGGCATTCTAGATGAAACGGCCTTAATCTTTAGTAAAATATATCATTCCAATAAAAAAATGCATAGTCTTTAGATGGACATCTATAGGACAAGACATCATAGTAGATCGAACAAACTTCCTTTGTCTGTTCTTGGGATTTTTCGAGATGACTTTTTACAGTCTTCACCTTTTTTTCTACTACTCTAAATTTAGCATAAGTTTCATCTTCACTAATCGTCAATGCTTTGTATTTGCACAACAATTCCTCATGCCCCCTTTCGGGGACCACCTCTCTTCAATATCGTGTTAAAGTTTCATATTGTACTTCCAGCTTCTTATTTAAAACTCGAATGGTGTCATCTAAGACTAGAGGAGTGTAAGGAGGTATAGGCTTTGTTTTTGTTCTTTTGTCAATAAAAAGTGATAATTTTATTTGAGTACTCACCTCAATAGTCATCACGTTAATTCTTAATACATATGGGTCAGTCTGTGTTCATGTGGAAACAACAAGATTTCCTCAATGTCTAATTCTCTGTGGAGGAAACAAGGTTTTTTATTTAAGTCTCAATTATTTTGGTTTCTTCCTTTTATTTGTGGTACCTCTGAGCCTTGTTGTTTCTTAATCATTTCCTGAGCTACTACACTTTTCTTTTTAGTTTCTTATTTTCTCTTTTTAGCAACTCTTCTTCATGAATGATTTTCCTTCTTCTTTTTCCAACAATATTTTTGGTCTAGACATCCGAAGAAGAGGGAGTGGTAGTGATAACTTAAGCCTTTTAGTGACTACTTTCTTGGTTGAGGTAATAGTTATAGGTTTCATAAAGCCTTCATTATTCTGGGGTATAATAGAAAAATCAACATCAATCCTTTGCCCCGTAGGAGATTGTAGAGCTATTCTTTCCAATGAAGAATAGGATTTCATGATGGTGGCAATGGAGTCTACAGAATGCTCTTGAAGAGGGCTATCTTCAGGGTATCCCTAGGGCTCCAGAATGGCAATAGCTATTGAATTTGAAGGAGAAATAGGAGAAATGGATGGCAAGATTTGTTCTAGTGGATTTTTTGAACAACCTCTCGCTTCCTCGAAATTTATAGAACTTAAAAAGATTCCTAATCCTTCCAATACTTGGTATATTTAACTTCATGTGCTTGGGGATAACCTTCTTGGTGAGTTTCTTGTATGTCAAGAAGTCTCTGGGATTCACTTTGTTCCATTGGTTGTACAATAGGATCCATGGGACTCATTGTTTTGGCTAGTCTGGAAGACCTTCTTCGTTTAGTAGGTTAGGAGGCAAGAAGGGTAGATGATATCTTTTCTTCCCTGGTTAGTTGTTGCAGAGCTGAATTTTGGGCCTGTTCCTGTGTATTTTCTTCCCCCGCCATGTTGGCCTCCACATTCCCTACTGGTCGTTCAGGTTCTACAATAGCGATTCCAATTCCCAATGGGAGCTCAGAGTTTCCCACAAATTCTTCCCAACATAGGTGTACTTAGCTCAGTTCTCTCACAACTATTAGTTTTATGAGACTATGGTGGCTTACTAATGAAGCTTGGTCTTTGGAATTATCAAATATTACAACAGTCTCATGTATAGAAGTTCATTCAAAAGGTAAGGAAAGTTTAGAGTTACCTTTTTCTTTAGTATCACCACCAACTTCAAGTGTCGAGGTTTTACCATGTCATATCAACTATCATAAGTGATATATCTTTACATAACCCCTTCCAATTCCTTTTAGGGTTCTCAAAATGAAGTAGAGGTGTACCCTTTGCCTTTCCTAATCAATTCTTCTCTGGGGTTTGTGAAAAAAAATGTTGCACTCTGCAATGGGGTATGTTTGTAAACCCACTTTTCACCTTCCATAGAAAGGACTGTAACTTCCAACATGATTGCTTCATTAACCTACACTTTCCATCCCTTTCCTATGGTTATCCCATTACTCAAATTCTATAAGGCTTCTAGAGAAATCACATTGTTGAATCCCTACAATTGGGAAAAATATTATGTTCAACCTACTCGCTGCAAAATACTGCGTGCTTGTTTGGAAACTCTCAATTGGGCTAGTTCGTTGTGAATTGAACAACCACCCATCTCGAATATTTATCAAGGAGTGATCTGGAGCTATGTTCAATAGATTTTAGTAGGTAACAAGTGCAAGGAGTAACAACATACAACAATTACAAGTAAATGAATACAGGAGTTAACACATGAAAAACAAAGTTACTGCAATAAATTAAACATCTTATCATGTGTGGTAGTAAATGAATAGAAGATTTAGCACATGAAAAACAAAGTTACTACAATTAATTAAATGTCTTATCATATGTGTTGTTCTTCACCCCCCCAAATAATATTAAAGGTAAATCACAACCTTCAATCATGTGGTGGACGACGAAGAATAATTAATCGAATAGTAAAAAATTAATCGCCATAATGGACGACCTTCAAAACATGAAGATAGCAATGCAAGCATGTGACATGATTATAGGGTCCATTGAATGCTGAGATGAAATGACGTGACTAAATATTTGTGAGAACCAAAGCATGGGGATAGAATTGAAGCTCCAATCAGGGCTAACACATCCCTTAGAACCAAAATATTACCCTTAGAAAAATGAAGTTAAAGGTAGACTTGGCAATCTTTTAGAATTGCATTCCTGATATATTAGAATAATTGATTGTTCGCACATACTCGACATTACCATCATCCTGACGTAATAAATTTCCATATTGGTCTAGTGATCCTCCTTTATTATTAAAAAGGGAAGAGAAAATAGAAAAGTGTTTATAATGTGATTTCAAAATATACTCCAATACCACAGGCATGGCATTTTCTTCCAGCAAGCGTCCATAGACTTGATAGGGTTGCCTTTCACCCCGTTGATAAGTCATTATCCCATTCTACTAAAAAGGATTATGTTGATGGTGCTGGAAATGCCAACATGTAAGGGGATCTCCCCAGTAAGAAGTCCCAATTAGACCTCAGACCATTTGGTGTAGGAGTCCCAATAGTGGATCATACAGTAATGCCTTGACTGCAATTTTGCACAGAGGAAAGTAAGATGTCCCTGTTGGTAGCAAGGGTGTCACAGTTGCAGTAAGTAAAGGAAGGTGCACGAGAGGTTCTAACACCTGAGGGTGAGGTGAGTGTGCCCCTTGGAAATCTGTAATAGTACATGGCTTGGAAGGGAACACAAAAGCAAAGATGCATCACAAGCTGGAAAGCAAGTTAGCGATCAATCCAAAGTGATGGTTAAACCAAAATCACATTTCATAAATATTCATACATACTTATATAGAATAATCCATACATGCATGCGTGAGAAAAGAAATATATATATCATTTAGAGTAAACTAGATAGCATAGAATAAAATACAACATATGCATGAAATGTGTTGGCTTTATTATATTAAGAAGTGTAAGTTCTAGTCATACAATACATCCATGTCTAACAACTAGTTCCGATAGCGGAACATTATAGCCACAACTGCCTGCTCCTCCAAAGAGATATACGAGCTCTACGTAGTGGAGAAGCCAAGGCTCATTACAATATTGTCCAAGCTCTCTCCAAGATAGTCTTATCAGAAGCTTGGCTGACCAAAAGCCTTTAAAATGAGTTATGAGGTTATATTTATAGCAAAGGGTGGGGTGACCCTTGAAATTCCCCTTTGTGATAGTTCATCTACCCTCAAGACTCTTCATCTAATCTATTACTACTACATCCAACTACCGACGCTTGAACTTCCACTTGACAATATGTTACATTACAATGCACATGTGATCATGTGAGACAAAATGGCTTGAGCAAGCAATGCAAGAAATCAATGAAACTTGGTACATTGTGTTGATACCAACTCTTTGACATGCTTGTGATATTGAAGGGGGTGAGCAGATTCCAAGCTTGGTCATCTATGATCGTGTACATGCGCCCCATAGTGACATCTTTCTGAAGTGAACTCTTGCCTCCGTTGCATTCAGGTGCATTGGTGTGCCTCCTCAATATAACTTGCCTGCTAGCATGTGTATGGTATTTTGGGTACGACTAGACTGGAAACATGTTGATTCATAGTGTCTACGCTGCTCTCCAAGCATGTGCTAGTAGTCGTGCACATCAACTTGTCAAAATACATGTTCTTGGACATTCTTCTTGTCTTTTCCTCGGTGAATGTGTTGAATGGGTGGGATCGCATGAGTGCATACAATGACATTCATACTATTGAATTCCCTTACATGCGATCAACAACACTATTCACCTTGTCTTCTCCATGCTAGTTGTTGGGATGGATCTATAAATTTTACGGGTGTAGTTTCATTCGTGAGTGCATGTTGTGCCCCTTTCTTTACCTATTCCTACTACAACTCATTCTCTCATCTATGCACTGTTCTGCCTTGAGTTGTCGCTTCAACACATGAAACTCCTTCTCTATTCCATTCTCTGCCTTCATGCGATCTTCATGTCACGTCATCACCTCATAGCCTAAGTCTCTAAAGTTTCTTTCATCACAACTGGATCTGCTTGAGCATGTAACTTTTTTCAGTCTTTACGTTGTCAACAAACTTCCTCTTGCATTTTTTTCATCCTGTATTCTTCCTTTAGTTGTTGTTGATGCCATTGCTTTTTGTGATGTTGCTACCATCATGTCTTGATGTCCTTGTCTGTGAACAACTCGATGTCTTCATGGGTAGCCAAGTTCATAGACACTTGATCAACTGCATCCCTAAGTGTGCTCTGAACAGTGCCTTCAACTCTGCTCTCCTGGAAACCATTGTACCTGTGTTATTGAGAGGCGGATAAACACCTGTGATACCTGTAGACATGGCAACACTCATGGAAAGGAATCTGTCAGTTGAAAACCAAAACGAACTTGAGTACCGACTGATTGCTAGAACTGTGTAATGCATAGTCCAGCCCGACATACTGAGGACTGAAACTGTGAAATGCACAATTTCAGTCAGCAGTTACATGCAACCAACAAACTACACTGCACAGTTTTTGGGACCAACAAGACATGGCCTTCAAGAATTGCACAATGCAAGCTTAGAGGTTAGTGCCTAGCTAGACTTCCATAATTTCTGGAGGGAAGGTAGATCCTTTGCTTCCGGAAATGCAGAGTGCTAGCCAGGCAAGGCACAGTCTAGGCCAAGGCATCCCAGTCTGACCAACGGGTGACTGAAAACATGAGAAGTGTGAATGCATGATGAGATGAGTGCAAACAAGAGTGAAAGATCATTCATGCAAACACCAAGTGTGGGATTCAGAAAATGGGAAAGCATGCATGTGTGTGAAGTGAGTCACCGCAACGATGACCGTATGTGCAAAACAACGTCATGCACTCGACAATTTGAGATGCAAACGAAAACTGAAACGGTGCTAGTACAAGCTAGTATGCATGCAAATGACAGTGAGTGCTCACTGAAATCAAGCAAACAACACTCACACAAAGTGAAACACAAAAAGCAATAGAAACATGGTGTAAGTGATGAGCAGTAGGCTTACCCAAAGAAAACTGAGTTGAATGTGTCGATGACTCCTGGATGCAATGTGGGGTGCCAGAGCTACAAGGTCAATGTGAAGAATGAGCTCTGCAGTTTCTAGTTGATGAGTTTTGATAAGATCGAGGTTGTGACGGGCATGCTGTAAATCTATGAAAAGAAACACCTAGCAGGAGGTTTCTAAGATGATCCTTGCATGTAACCTCCAGATGCTAAAAATACTTCCTTGAATCAAGGGATTCCTTTGCATGTTTCCTTGGGACGAGCAGTCCATACATGAAAATTAGTTTTAGTCGGTCTCAGTGGGAATTGGTCGACTCAAATGCACATGTAATAATCTTCTTAGCTAGGAGGAAAATATGTGTATTTCTAGGAGGGAGTTGGGTTGGCTGCCCAGACGGATTGCACAATTTCTAGACAGAGCAACTAATTGATGCCAAGGGTTGTGCAATTTCTGGGTTGTGTAGTCCTGCTGGGAGGAATTGTGCAATTTTTCCAATGAATAATGACAGGCATATTTGCACAATCCTGTATCCCAACAAGCTACTAGATAGAATTGCACAATTGTTGGAGGCAATGCTGGTTCCCCTCCAGAATTGTGCAATTTCTTGAGGGATTTGCTCAGCCTACAGCTGGACCAAGTCTTGGGAAACAACCTGTGAGGGGGATGCAACATGATTTGATGGATAGGCTGTCACTCTACGAGAAAAACACTAGAGCTTGTGTACTTGGCAAGGCAATACATGTTGCTGTGAAAGGCTGGTAGGGAGGCTCCAAAATGAAGCTAAGGTAAAATATTGGTGGGTGGTTGTAGCTGATACAACACTTAGTGACACACTGGTAGAACTCTAGCTCTTTGACTGGACCTTGCTCATGAAAAACAAGTCTAACACTTCTGAAGTTACTGTTCAGTTCTTAGTTCATCTTGGTTTCCACACTATATTGATTGTAATATTTAGCATTTGCCAAGCTCTTGTTTGATTGACACACTTTCCAAGCCAAACCAACACAGTTTCTTCAATTGGGGTTGAGGAGTATATGATGCACAAGCAGTATAGTCGTTAGAGTCTTAGTTTCATCTCTAGTGTTGCTCGGCTGCCAACAGGCTTCGACACTACCCCGACGCAGTCACATAGGAGCACAAGCATGGCTCCGCTACCAATGAGCCTGGTCAGTACCTTGACAAAGTTAATTGCATCACCTCTCTGCACAGGAAGCCTTTCTCTTCTTTCATCTTATTCATTTTCAACTTTTTTTTTTCAAACTTTTTTCACTTTTTAATTTTTAAAATTTTTCATCTTCATAATTGTGAATAACACTTATTAATTTTAGAGGTAGAAGAGGTTGTTCCTTTAGATAATTAGTTTATGTATACCTATGATGTGCTTGTTTAGGTTTTCCCCCTCACCTTAATCTACTTGATTGAGGTGACAAGGATTAACCCAAAAACAACTAGGTAGAGTAGGTGATACTAGTTAGCACACAAGTGTTGTGTTTTCACCAATGTTAACTTCGAATAGTATGTATTTTCCATCGACATATCATGGAATAAAAGTAAAAATTTCTTCACATAGAGGTAGGATGACAAATAACCAAGTAGTGATAGCTATACATGTCCTCTTGTACTTTACCTAGCTTGCTCCAAGATTCATGCATTGTTTCATGCGAAACTAACCTACGAACGAAAAAAAAGAAAAAAACAAAAAAGCAAAGCAGAAGCATAAGTAAATGCAAAAGAAAAGTGAGTAAGAAAAGAAGTGAGCAAACAAACAAGCAAAGAAAGAAAACAAAAATAAGCATGTAAGCAAGCAAACTAAAAGAAAACACTACTCCTACTCCTAAGCTAATGGTGCATGGGTCTGATCACATGAAGTGATATTTCCAATGCATTGGTTGACCCATTTTGGTGAAGGCATGGTTCGCAAACAATACAACTATATGAACCAACAAACAAGAAATATATAACAGTGAGTACAAACACACTCTGATTTTACAAGCATCCACAGAACGAAAATGAGCGAAAGCGCATGACATGCACTCTATGGACTTGCATGGTGTTGTGCTACACTACGTGCAGATTTTGAGTGTATGCATTCTCTTGAATGTGATATGCAAGAAAACGTGAGAAAGGTAGACCACTTACGTCATGCAAGTGTGATTTCTATGTAAGATTCCTCTAGTGTGTGAGCAATGGGATTGTGTAGTTCGAGTGGAAGAAACAAAATCTGTGTGTTTGGTTGATCTTGAAAGCAAAGTAGAGAGTGATGAGGAGCCTTGAGTATTTCAACAATTTCCTAACCGTAAGTGAAACAAACCTTAGGACAGCGAGGGCCTGATGTAACCATCAGCTCGTGCTGAAGTGCCTCGACATTCTGCGGGGTTTCAACTTCGTCGAAAAATATATCATCGTAGACCAGTGTCTTATATATATTAACAATGATTGAAGCAACATTGTGATCAAATGAAGAAATGGAGAGATCACAACAACCAATATTAGAAAGCCCAAGATGTTTTTCGGCATTCTCATGATTTTATGAATCGTGTAGATGGGTAGATGAGAAGCAAGGATGTTCATCCTCTGTGTTTTCAGAGATGATAGATGATAGATTGGATGGATTTTTAGAGGAAGACGTGTCCTCTACGCAATGTAATGACAGAATGGCATCTGACATGTCTTATGAATGATCAGAAGTAGAAATATCTAGAAATGAGTTTTCACAGGGGAAACCAGTAGTGGCAGAATCACAAGGGATGTCAAGATAAAGTGGATGAGGCACGGCTAGAAGGGAGTCATCCTTCACTGCAGGTTCTTCTTTAGATTATCGCACACACTCATCATGAATGATGGTGCAGTTTGGCTGCATAACACCAACTCCATCGACAACTTGATCCTCGTTCACAAGAGGTGAGGAGTCTGGAATGGAAGAACACAAGATAGTACAATCCAGAGGATCAATAGAACATGGGGATGGAGGTTGAGGGAATGAATCCACATGACAACCAACAGGCTCGCAAGTAAAATCCATGTAGGTATTAAGAGTGTGTCGGGGAGGAGGATGTGACAGTTTAATAGATGTGTGTGCATGATCTCCCAGATCACTCCGCAGTGGTGGGGCTGTTTGATGAGGTGAAGGTGGACAGTCACTTGTGACAACAACTATGTTTGCCCGTGATTACGCAGCTCCATCACCGAAGTGTGTTGACTGGGGTTCAGATATGTGAAGAAGATACTCAAACCTTTCATAAAGAAATTCCCAATCAATTTCATCTTTGGGAAATCAATATGCAATATTACAAAAGCGTGTGTAAAACTGATCAACAGATTCATCAGGTGCTTTTCATAATTTCATAATTTCTTTGATCGAGTGCTTTATGGTTAAAGTGATTGAAAGCATGGTTTATCTTCGTGACCAGATGAGCAAGAGAATGAATAGATTTTTTGGGAATCGTGGCACACCAATTCATTGGGTGCCCTCGTAGTGTGTAGATGAACAACGTGCAAGTCATGTATTCTTCAAAGATTCCATGTCTTTGACATGAGCCTACAATGTCAACCGTATTCCTAACAAAGGCTATGTGGCCTCCATCATCATATGTTTTATGTGACAAGTTATCCGAGAGCTCTTTCGAGATTATGATGTCATTTCCATAATACATACACTCCAGAAGAGAAACTTTGTAGTTAGTCATGATAGATATGTAGATATTCAAAACATATTTGAGGACTTAGCTTGTCATCTGGCCCTCTTTCGAGCGCAAAAATGTTGACGGTGTTGGTCCCGCTAACATGTAAGGGGATCTCCTTGGTAAGAAGTCCCAATTAGACCTCAGAACGTTTGGTGTAGGAGTCCCAACAGTGGGTCGTATGGTAATTCCTTGATAACGATTTTTCATAGAGACAAGTAAGATGTCTCTGTTGGTAGCAAGGGTGTGACAACTACAGTAAGTCAAGGAAGGTGAATGAGAGGTTATAACACCTAAGGGTGAAGTGAGTGTGCCCCTTGGAAACCTGTAATAGTACGAGGCTTGGAAGGGAACACATGAGCGAAGATGCATCACGAGTTGGAAGGGAAGTTAGCAAGTAATCCAAAGTGATGGTTAAACCAACAACACATTTTAGAAAGATTCGTACATACTTATACAGAATATTCCATACATGCATGCGTGAGGAAAAAAATACATATATAATTTAGATTAAACCAGATAACATAGAATATAATACAACAAATGCATGAAATGGGTCAGCTCTATTATATTAAGAAGTGTAAGTTCCAGTCATACAATACGTCCATGTCTAACCACTGGTTTCGATAGCAGAACATTATAGCCACAACTGCCTACTCATCCAAAGAGAGACACTACCTTTGCATAGTGGAGAAGCCAAGGCTCGTTACAATACTTTCCAATCTCTCTCCAAGATAGCCTTATTGGAAGTTTGGCTGATCAAAAGCCTTTACAATGTGTTATGAGATTCTATTTATAGCAAAGGATGGGGTGACCCTTGACATTCCCCTTTGTCACAGTTGATCTAACATCATGAATCTTCATCTACTCAATGACTATTACATCCAACTATTGACACTTGAACTTCCACTTGACAAGAAGTTTCATTACAATGCACATGTGCCCATGTGAGATGAAATGGCTTGAGCAAGCCATGAAAGACATCACTGATACTCAATCCATTGTGATCAGACCAACTCTTTGACATGCTTGTGATAGTGAAGGTAGTGAGTTGATGCCAAGCTTGGTCATCTGTGATGGTGTTCATGTACCCCATGATGACAACTTACTGAAGCGAACTCTTGCCTTTGTTGTATTCAGGTGCATTGGTGTGGCTCCTCAATTGAACTCGTCTTCTAGCATGCACATGTTATTTTGGCTGTGACCAGACTGGAAACATGTTGATGCATAGTGTCGATGATGCTCTCCAGGCATGTGCTGGTGGATGTGCACATCAACTTGTCAAAATACATGTTCAACTCTAGTTGGAATTGCTTCTTATCTTCACCTCGGTTAGTGTGTTGAATGGGTAGGATCACATTAGTGCCCATAATGACTTGCATGTTGTTGAATTCCCTTGCATGTGATCAACAAAACTGCTCACCTTGTTTGCTCCATGCTAGCTACTAGTATGGATCTATAACTTGTACGGGTGTAGTTTCATCTGTGAGTGCATGTTGCACCCCCTGCTATACCTGTTCCTTTTGCAACTCATTCTTTTATCTATGCAACTCCTGTTCTTCATTGAGTTTTTTCTTCAACACATGAAACTCCTTCTCTGTTCCATTCTCTGCATTCAGGCAATATTCATGTCTCACCATCACCTCTTAGACTAAGTCTCCAATGTTTCTTTCATCACAAGTGGATTTTCTTGAGCTTGCAATTTTGTTCCGCCTCTGTGCTGTCAACAAACTTTCTCTTGCATTCGTTGCATCCGGTATGCTGCCTTCAACTACTATTGATGATGCTACTTGTTGTGAAGTTGCTGTCCTCATATCTTGATGTCCTTGTCTATGAACAACTCAATGTCTTCGTGGGTAGGAAAGTTCATAGACACTTGATCGACTGCATTCCTAAATGTGCTCTGAATGGTGTCTTCAACTCTGATCTCCTAGAAACCATTGTATGTGTTAGCTCTGCTACATGTTTTAGCATTTGGAGGACCAAACATTAGCTCAGCCATGCGTTGATGCATAAAAGGGAGCTCGCAGCACTCATTTAAGATTTTTCCCCTTCATTTGCACTTTTCCTCACATCCTTTGTTATCTCCATTTTTCCTCCATAAAGCCTTTCATTTCCCATTTAAACCTTCCAGAACCCTGCAAAGTCCTTGATAACCCCTTTTTCTTTGGCCCCCGGGTGCTTAACATATGAACCCGCGCCCATGTAACCGTTTGCCTTAACTATAGTTGTTGATTTTCGCGCCTCAATCTAATAGTCTCCGCCTTTTCCCCCACACGATAAGACACATTTAGCTTTCCCGCCATCTGACCGTCTGTCGTATCATCTGATGGCATTTTATCATTCCATACCCAAGAACCACTCGCTTGTTATCCTGCGGGGAAAGATGTTTCCCTCACATCCCATCTGCCATGCATCACCCTCTTGTTGCACTGCAAGCCCCTGTAAATCTACCACCTCCCTCGGAAAAGTGGTGTAGGGAAACCATTTACCACTTGCTTGTACGTCCTCCGCTCATTAATATTCACACAACTCCCACTCTGGACAGTCTTCGGATCTACCTGATCACGATCTGATGGACCACATGCGTTTCTGCTTGCTCTCACCGATAGTCTTCCCTGATTCAATCTCTGTCGTCCATCTGCGAGATCTGACAACTATTGTTTATTCTCGTCTATCCCATGCATCTTCCATATTGTTTTTGTGCTTCTAACCTATATCATTCACTCGAAGGATGAAGCGAGCAGCTACCACATACTCTGCACAGTTAATATTTCAAACAACAACATTCAAAGAGCATTATGGCCGAAGAGTAAAAGGGCACTCCTCAAGCAGTTCACAAAATTTATCAGTTATGGATCATTCTTCCATAGGACATTCTACCTGCTCAGGAAGTACAGCCAAGTACAGAAAAATGTCAAATGTATTCATGAAAGCATTGTAGTAGAGATTTTTATCAGATAGTTAATGTGGTTGGTGGTCCATTATGACTCCTCCATGCATAGGATAGTAGATATTTTTGTAATCAACCTCTACATATATCTAGAACTCAGAAGGATGATGATTGATGAATGTTATTTTGTTGTAAGCTTCAACTTCTAGAGATTGTAACTACTATGATACCTGTAGCGTCTGGTCTTCATTTTCAGCTAATGCAAGCTTCTTTTGCTGTTAGTTGCTCACTTTACACTTCTTCTCCTTTATTCTAGGTTGTGCCTGCTACGCATTTATTCATGTTTTGTTAATATTTAGCATTAGAGGGGTTGTCATCTCACCTCTGTGTTAGAATTTAGCATGTATCATTGAATTTATATGCAGGTTCCTGTTATTTTAATGCTAAGAGTTGTCATCCTATCTATGTATTAGGAAACATATTTATAGACCATTTAACTAGTTGCAGCTGACCATCATAGGGTCCCGTGCATCCCTGGTGTGGTCAGTCTTCTTCATCATCACATTTTCCTTAAACTATGAGTAATTGGTGGTGTAAAGCCTTGTAATCTGGGGGTGTTCATCCATGTCTGGGGTTATGCATAGTAGAAGTGGTTATCTGGCTTGAATATGCAACATTTATTTCATTCATCCACCATATTTCCAACATTTTTGTTGAGTTTGTAATTTTCCCGAGCATCTCTGATATACAACCTAGGAGAGTTTCTTGGGGTGATAACACTAATTGGCGCCATTGTCGGGGAGAGGAGATTGAAGCTCAACTTTCCTAGGACGACACAGTTCCATATTTTGATGATAGACAAGGTCTGGGCACATTTCTGGTTTTAATCATCTATCTGGTGATTCCACTAGAGGAAGACCAACCTTTGGCGGCTCCACGTTCTAGTCCTGCCTTAGTTTGTGAGACATACCTGGAGAAATCCTCAGAAATCACCAGCTGAACCAGTGCCTGACCCTGAGAAGATTATCAAATCGAAGAAAACTTTACAGAAAGGAGCATCAGGATCAGGTAAGGCCAAGAAATCTTATATATCTCTGCAAGAGCAGGTCATAGTTGAGAATAGACAGTTTAAAGAATCAAAACCTTGTATTGGTAGTGAAGAATCACCTGCAGAGTTCAAACCGCTCCTTGTACAGTTATTTCCCCTTTGGATCTCAGTCCAAAGAAAGTATCCCATATAGTCCATCATATTTCCTTGTCTTTGTCATCCATTTCATTGTTTCCCAATATTCAATCTGCCAATATCCTTCTACATACCCCAGTCATGGCAGGCTAGCAAGCACCTACGAGGATGGAAAGGATTGTTGCTGCTAGGTATGGACCCCTAGTTTTGCTTGTTCCTTTAAATGTCATGCCTATAGGAGAGTACCAAAAATACATGTCTAAATTCATTGGGACAGATGGGGTAACTGTTGAAGAACACCTAGAAGCATTTTATAGTTATGCCGATAATTTGGACATTAGTGAAAATGATGTGTGGATGAGAGTTTTTGTTTAGAGCCTTGATGGAGAGGCTAGGAAATGGTTCAGAGAATTGACCCCTAGACCTATTGCTAATATTGAGGCCTTAGATGATGCATTTTTGAAGCAATGGGGAGATAAGAAGGACTTGTTGTATTACCATACTAAGTTTGGTAACCTGAAGAGAGAAAATGGAGAATCTTTGCCTGACTTCAATAAAATATTTAATAGGATGTATAGTAAAATACCAGCTGAGGTAAAGCCAAATCCCACTTCAGCCAAACTCACTTATGCCAATGCTTTTGACTCTGATTTATGCCTATTATTAAGAGAAAGAAGATGTGCTACTTTGGCAGACATGCAAGATGCAACATTGGAAGTAGAATCTAATATTTTGGCTGTAGAAAAACTTAAAAATCATACTGACAGAAGAAGGCAGAGAGGTGAGGCTTCTTCTTCCTCTGCCTCATCTTCAGAGCCTAAATTGGATAAAATGACTAGAATGATAGAGTCATTGGCTACTGAGATATCTAAGCTGAAGATTGAGCAGAACTCAGGAAAAACAAGGCAGCAAAATGCATTTTCTCGCAGAAATTCAAATCCATACAAAAGAGCAAATGAATAGTTACAAATCATTCAGAGGGGTAAAGAACAAAATGAAGAACACAAAGTTAAAGCTCCTTTTCAAAATGTAGTCATGAAGGAGGAACAAGTTGAAGATGAGGATGAAATGCATTGCATGGAAGATAAAGGCAGTGCTACCTTCTTGACATTGACTGAATACGAAGAAGCTTTGCTGCAAGAACAAGACAGTCAAGAGTGGGACAGAGAAGTTATTTTGCAGACTGGTGGACAACAAAGGTATAACTTGAGGTCACATGCAAATAATTTCAAGGAGAATCCTGCCCAAAGAGTTGTTGTCCAAACAAAGTCACTGAATATCAGGCAGAAAAGACCAGCAGCTGATCCAGTCATCCTCAAAGCTCCAGTTCAAGAGGTAAGAGGTCTTGATAAGTCCTCTTCCCCTTTTAGTTTTGAAGCAAAAGTTCATGAATTGAAAATATATATGCCTATGTTAGAAATTGTAAAGAGTGAAGTGTTTAGAAAGCCTATCCTCGAAGCCCTTGAGCTAAAAGCCACACAAACCTCCACCGACTCTGTCAATTTGCAAGATGATAAACTTGGAGTTGTGCTTAGCCCAATGACCAATCCTGCTGAGAATAACTCTCCATCTTTTTATGTCTCCTTGACCATACATGATAAAATCCTTCACAACCGCCTGCTAGACACAGGGGCTAGCCACAATTTAATGCCTAAAGTTGTCATGGAAGAGTTAGGCCTTGATATCACTAGACCATATCATGATTTATTCTCTTTTGATTCAAGGAAAGTGAAATGCCTAGGATTGATTAAATATTTAGTTATTACCCTAACTCAGCTGCCCATGAAGAGCATGGTGATGGACATTGTGGTAGCAGATGTCCCTCCTAAGTTTGGCATGCTGCTGTCCATAGGATGGATTAAGAGACTTGGTGGGACATTACAGAATGATTTATCTTATGCCATTGTCCTAGTTTTTGGAGGAGAAAGTAGGAATTTATACAGAGAAGCACAATTGACATATATCATCAGTGATGAGAAGAATCCTACAAATCATCCCATATACGTAGTGGACACTAATTTTGGAGCTTGTATTCTCCAAATAGAAGAATCTCATAAGACCTCAGTGCAGATCAGGAAACAAACAGTTCAGGCTGAGGAGGATCAAGGAAGTTAGGTTTGGGAAATGTTCTTTGATGGAGCATGTTCCAAGGAGACTGCAAGAGCAGGGGTGGTGTTGATATCTCCACAACAAGAAAGCACACAGCTGTCTTTTAAGTTGGATGTTCAAGTCACAAAAAATATAGCAGAGTATGAGGCTCTGATATTGGGCTTGAACGCAACAAAAGACAGAGGAATCAAGAACATAAAGGTGTTTGAAGATGCTGATTTGTTTATTCAACATGTAAACAAAACATGTCAAGCAAAGAACCCAAAGCTAAAAGCATACACAGATGAGGTATGGAGACTCAAATATTTCTTTGACAATTTCTGTATTTCATACATTCCTAGAGCCCAAAATCATCTTGCTGATTCCCTTGCTATTTCTGCTAGTCTATTTATCCCTCTAATGCCTCCCAGACTAGTTTATGAAGTCCAAATGAAATACAGACCATCCTTGCCTGACAATGTCTAGCATTGGAAAGTTTTTGATGATGATGATGATGAGATAAATAGGTTTCTGCAAGTCATTGATGAATTTTCCGAAATGCAAATTGACCAAGAGAATGGTGCCTTGGAAGAAACCCCAAGGCACAACTTAGAAATAAAATTGGTAAAGATAGCATTGTCCAGCTTCCAAGCAATCATATTCCTAAGGGTCTAATTCCTTTAAAAAGATTGTTTGACCAAAATGTTGTCCCTTACAAGACTACCCAAAAACAAGATCAATCTGTAGTTTGTAACCACGATATAGGAAGTCCAGTTCAGCCTAGATATGTAAATTTGTCCACCCATCTGTCTGCTGACCAAAGTTATGAATACTACAAATTAATGAAGCAATTTGCTGATGTGTTTGCCTGGGAATATAGTTACCTGAAAACATATGATAAAAACATAATCCAGCATAAAATCCCTCTAGAGAAAGACACCACTCATTTCAAAGAGAAGATGAGACCAATAAATACTATGCTTCTTCCTCTGATTGAAAAATAAATTAAAAAGTTGCTGGTTTCCAATATCATAGTCCCTCTCAGATAATCAAAATGGATAGCCAACTTGGTGGTAGTGAGGAAGAAAATTGGAGAAATCAGACTGCATGTTCATTTCAGAAACTTAAAAAAATGCTCCAAGAAAGATAATTATCCCTTACCAAACATGGAGCATTTGCTACAAAAAGTCTCAGGACCCAAAGTGATGTCTTTCATAGATCGATTTTCAGGCTTTAATCAGATTGGTGTACATCTAGATGACCAAGAGTAGACTACATTCACCACTCCTTGGGGAACTTTTATGTATGCCAAGATGCCTTTTGGATCGATGAATGTTGGAGCCACATTTCAGAGAGCTATGGATATAGCTTTTGTGGGAGAGAAGGAAAATTTTTTCCTTATTTACCTTGATGACATAACAATATACTCCAACAACCATCAAAGTCATTTACAACATTTGAAGAAAGTGTTCCTAAAGTGCAGAAGGTTTGGGATTACAGTCAATCCTAAAAAATCACAATTTGCTTTAGAAGAAGGCAAGCTATTAGGACATGTTGATTCTATTGCAGGTGTCTGAATTGACGTAGAAAGGGTAAAGGGCATATAGACTTTGTCTGTCTTGAGATCGAAGAAGGATATTCAATCCTTTCTGGGAAAAATTAATTTTGTGAGGAGGTTTATATCGAATTTTGCAAAACTAGTAAAGCATATTAACTCCATGTTGAGAAAAGGGTCAGAGATAAGATGGACTGATGTAGTAAGAAAATCATTTGATTCCATCAAAAAGGCTATAATGGAAGCTCCCACATTAATAAGTCTAGATTACAGCAAGGAGTTCCATGTATTCTCATTTGCCTCTAAAGATACCATTGCAACAATGTTGTTGCAGGTAGATCAAGAAGGTTCAGAACATCCAATAGCATTTTTTAGCAAAAACTTGAGGGATGCTAAACTAAGGTATGACATTATTGAAAAACAAGCATATTCTCTTATCAAATCCTTAAAATCTTTCAGAGTTTATATTTTGCATTCCAAGATAATTGCATATGTACCCTCTGCTACAATAAAAGATGTCTTAACACAACTTGATGCTAATGGAAGAAGGGCTAAATGGATTGCCAAGCTAATTGCATTTAATATAGAATTGAAGCCCAACAAGCTTGCCAGAGGTCAGGACCTTGCCAAGTTGCTAGCTGAAGAAAATTGCAGATAATTGGATATCAATTGCATGGGCTCAATTGCAGAAAATGATCAAACAAAGGAAGAAATAACAACTGAACTAGACATAAAGCAATCAGTGGCCGAAAATCTAGTTTCTTGTGATTGGTATTCTGCAATAATTAAGTTCTTGTTGAAGCTAGAAATCCCTCCCAACTGTACTCACGGGACAAGTTTTACGGTGGGACCTAGTTTGGTGAAATAGGGTTTGAAACCTTCCGTGATCATTCAAGGATTGAAATGATGTTTTTTGGGGGTAAAAATTTGTTGCTTAATTGTAGCACTTTTTTATGCTATTCTACACATAGAGAGATTTCCAGCAACGCAAGAATCATGTCAATCGGAGTTTGTATGTAAAAGTTATGCCACTCAGAAGTTGACCTTCCCATTTTCACACCTATAGTTTGGGAGTTTGCCACGTCAACCCCAATTATTCATGGGAAAGTGGATAGCCATGTGTTTTTTATGTAAAAAACTCTAGACAAGCCTATTTTGTAACTCTAGTTAAGAGTTGATGTAGTCAAACTTAACCACTAGTATGCTGTCGGGAGGTGTTATAACTAGGCCGCTAGGAGGAAGAGGCTTTCCATTCTTTTGGGAGTATTTTGTTCCATATTTGAACAAAGATAGCCAGGAGAGATAGGAGGTAGAGCACACAAAGATTATATGTGCATTTTAGCATCCCACATGTCACATACATTACTTCTTTGTATCTGCAGCCATATTTCCAGACAGAGAAAGAGAGCAAAGTAACCTCACCTTCCAGTCGGTTTTTCTCCTGAAAGGGTTTCCTAGAGAGAATATCTTGTGTATTATGTGTGTGCAAGCTTATTTTGTCATTCTCTACTTTTTTGCTTGATTTACATTTACATGCATGCACTAATTACTGTTAATTTACGGATCTAGAAATTAAATAAAACTGTAATAGTGTAGAGTCTCATATTTTTAATATAATATTAGCAGATTTGTTGTGAAAATTTGTTGAGTGGAATATCCATAGCAGTTTACGGATCACAAATATTCTTTATTTATATTAGGTTTCACATTTTTTTAAACAAAATTGTTTTATGTTTTCTTGTCAATATGAGTGAATGATAGGTTTTATAAAAAGCAATAAACAGATAATAAATATTTATATTTTGACAGATAATATTAATAATATAGAAGGATTTATATCTTTTATTATGAGTAAGGTATGGATTTAATTTTTTCTACATGCATAATAGATATGTATTTGTATAATGTCTTTGATACCCTTCGAACATATCTGATTTTAGGGATTTAAATTTTGATAATATATTAGATTTTTTAGAACGATAACAAGTGTGGTATTATTAGTGTATATTTATTTTAATTATTCTCAATTTATCAAGGAAGAGCAAGATACAAAAATTTTTAAAGCATAACTTTTTGATCATTTAAAAGGAAGTTGTAGCATGACTTAATTATTTAATGTTCTATTGTGCCCAAAACCTTCCCACTCAAATTTAATAAAGACTAGACAATGGTGGGGCCCATCCACTTTACTCTTAAAAAATCAAAGTGTTCTACCTAAAGGTCCCTCGAAGAATCCTTCTCATTCGCTCTAAGGTGATAAAATTCTTGTCAGACAATTACTCCATTTTTTAGCGATGACCTCAATTGAATATAAGAGATTGGAAGAAAATAATTACAATAGATTTTGAATCTTCATCCTTCCTCAATTCCCAATATCAATGCCTTATTAGAATGTTCCTAGCTAATTATCCTTGGGATCATCTGTACAACTGTCTTGGCTGATCCTCTCGACACTTATAGCTGAGTGTTATCAAGTATCATTCATAATTTCCAATTAGAGTTTATATTTTTTCGTTATCATATTTTTATCATCGTGAAATTCCATAAACAACTTAACTTCTCACCTCTTGAGTTTATAACTCACAATATCACATGGTCTTATCACTATTAGCCATATACCATAGGATCATTCTCCCTTTCATTCCATTTGGTCCCTTTAGAGGAGTTTCTTTCATCATATTTCCATTGAATATGAGTAATCACTATAAACAAACTACTCCACTCCATTAACTCTTTGATCGTGTTCTTTTGATTCTCTCATGAATTGGGTTATGTTGGAAATGAATCCTCATGATTATGTGCAATACACTAAAGATTTCTCACAATTTCCATTAAATTTTGTAAATGAGGGTCTTAAACGCTATATTTTCCCACCCCTTAGCATTTATTTACATCTTGGTCATCCCTCTTTCTAGTAACAAATTTATCCTCCTAGTTGATAATTTACTTGTGATTAATTTCAATTCTGTAAGAGTAAGAATTTGTACCTTTATATTATTATTCTAATCTAGGATATGACACATTTTTTTGATCTTATATTCGTTTACTACATGTAGGTGTCAAAGGCATAACAAATCAAAATATGTAAAAAAAACATGGAAAGGTAAATGGAAAAAAATAAATCTTATGGAGTCCATTGTGTAAAATCCATCAATAAATGAAACCTACTTCCTGGATACTTGATTTTTCAATGGAGAGAACATATAATGAAATTGTGGAGAAATTTACATAACCTATGCCAACATGCAATTCATCGAGGGAGATGAAAACTTCTATTCAATGTGTGGTATAAATGGGTATGAGATTTTCCATGTGGAAATGAACATTATGCCATACAATGATATGAAAAGGTGGGAATTTTCTCCTTTGTATTTGGAGAAAGAAGCCATAGTCAACAATGGTGGAGAAATTGTAGCCTCAAAGAGTGAGGCCTTTAGTCAAATTTATAACTTGAAGTCTCCATAAATAAATATAAACAAGAAATTCTTGGACAAAATCTTTATGGAAAATGTGAAGTTCAACTAAATTATGAAGGGATGGTGGTGGGATAGTAACTCATTCAAGGAGTACACCAACACGAAATATCCAACACAACATATTCATCCACCATTCTTCCTTTTGATGGAAATTATCAATAGGTTATATAGTGAGTTCAATGCATCCCATTTCAAAGTTGAAGAATTACCTTTGGTTGCAGATATAGTCTCTACTGGTCATATTGTCAATTTGTCAAACATATTGTCGATAAACTTGATAAAGGCTATTCAAAAATAAAGGAAGCACCAAAACACCAAGGTCCTATTTCTATATGTCAACCTAATATCTTGCAGATGCCTTTTGTGGGCTAATGAATTACCTATTATGAATTGCAAGTAAACACCCAAAATGTCACCAATTCACATTTGCTATCAATAGTTATCGGCCAACCATTATCCATAGTTATTTTATGAAATCTGTGACCATTTCCTAGCACATACATGCCAAATCATATTTTAACAGTCCAACTCCTAGAATGTTCAATGAAGCTAGGAAATCCCTTAACATGTTGGGAAATTGGTACAGTGAAGAGAATTATTCCTATAGTCATATCTATGGTTGTTTGACAACTCCAAATTTGATGTTGCAGCTAATCCATAACTGATTAATGATTAGAGGGATTTCTTATAAAATTATTAGAATAGGAATAGCATTATTACTATCCAATAATTCCAAAATATAACGGTTAGTATTTCCCAACAAAATTGGTCATTAATTAAGTTCCCAAAGATAAAAATGGAAGCAGATAGTCTTAAGGACCTAAATTCCTTGACTAGTGTTTTAGCAGACATGATCCTCATGGAGTAATAAAATAACATTGAAAGTTAATAAAAATTTCACTAGTATATGGGAATTAATTCCTTCCTAATGACTTATTATTTCATGGTGTTTTTACATATGAGGATGTGAGTAAGATAATATATAAAAGGAAGAAAGAAAAATTGCATTCACCTCTTCAATATCTGGTTGAAGAGAAAAGATAAAAAGAAAAGGAAAATCGGTTTTCAAAGATTGATGAAATCTACAAAGTTAGAGAAAAAGAGTAACGAGAAAAGGTTGAAGCCTTACAAAAGAAGAGGATCGATGAAAAATCTTGAAGATAATACAAAAATAAGGCCTAGGATGAAGTTGGAGGTAAGGACATTTTGGAAAATATGGAGACTTGTAGATTAGAGCTTATTTTTCTTATTGTTATAATTAGTTGTGATGCTATTAGGTTTTCTATTACTTCTTTAGATTTGTTCATCAAGAAATTACCAATTCAATGAAGATCACAGAGAGGCAGAGTACACAAGATATAGGCTCCAAGCTAGGTCAAAACCCCTCAAAGGGGACAACCCAGAATTCTTCTCTTCTTCTTTAGAATCTACTTACAAAAGAGACTTCCAAGAGCCAAAGACCAAATAATACAAACTTTCCAAGCCCCAAGCTAGCCCCAACAGGATATTCCTTGAGAAATCGTCCATAACTTCCATACTGCTTCACTACTACTACAATATTGACCCTTGCAACAAAATTTCAGCCTTGCAAGTGCTACAAAAGTTCATCCTTCTGCAACCGGTAGCTTCACAAACCCTAGCGAGACATGAGAAAATATTCCTTGAGAAAATTTAGACTTATGCACTTCTTCTTTGTCCTTGCATCTACTCTTCTTATCTTTTTGTATTGTAGATCAAACTTTCTTCAAATGTGTATCCAGATGAGGTAAATATTCCTTGCATTTATAGCCTTTCTTGAGGGTCAAATAACCATCCTTTAGGCCAACTTGATCTTGCTATCGTGTCAAATTGGTCTTGGGCTTATCAATGAATTTTCCTTTATAAAATAAATATTTGTCTTCAATAAAATAATTTCAAATGGGACTATGACATTTGATCAATATTAATCTTTATCCTCGAAATACTAAGAAAGACTTAGAAGACCTAAAAGCATGAAAAACATGATTTTGACTCAAACTTGAGTATAAAACCCATACTCCAAAATATTATTCCTTTTTCTTTAATTTTGTTACTTTATAAATAATATGCAATTCCATTATTAAAATTAAATCATAATGAAGACCAAGCCTACATAAAATTTTCAATAGCCCCTCTTAACCAGGGAGGTATTCATGAAATAAGGAACATAAATCTTGAAGAATTCTCATAAGAAGAGTCAGATTGATAGGTCATATTTTTTCAAGCATCTTTATCATAACCAACACTGTCCCTAAAGGTCTTAACTGCAAGATCTCATCTTTAATTATGAGAATTCTACTGGAAGGCTTTAAGTGAGCTTTGACAGTACCTCTCAAGGAAATTACCCCATTTGGATTTCGAATGGTAAGTTATTTTAGGACTATTCTTGTCTTGGATTCCCAAACCTAGATCCTCAAATAATATTGGTCCTCTTTGACTACTCTTATTTTAGATTCCCTACATCATCCTCAAAGAACATCGGCTGATGACATCTTTTCATGGATTCTACAATCCATAAGAAGTTCCAATCTAGATCTTTATCCAATCCTTTATTTCTAGCATTCACAGAGAATTATGGTTGTTAGTCATTAAAGAAATTTTGAGATCTAAAATGGGCCTCAAAAAAAAAACTTTATAACGAAAATCAACATTATAAGAACCAATAGAATTGAAGATGATGTCAACCATGGGAGATGATTCACCATTTTCGAAGTAAAAAAAAAAAAAAAAAAAAAAAAAAAAAAAAAAAAAATAAACCACTACTTTTTGACTTGTATTTTCAGCTTATCCACATACAATTTACTCAAATTTTGATTGGGATTACTCATTGGATGGAAACTTTAATTCCTCATCCAAGGAATACCCATGTTCAATACTTTCTATAGACCCTACAACATGAAAAATGAGAAATACATGGAAAACGTTATTGTTAGAGAAATTTTGAGGTATAAAATGGGCCTCCTAAGGAATATTATAAAATAATGGTGGAAATAATAAAATAAGATTAAATTACATCATCAAATTTTAGAGGGAAAAAAGAAAAATTAATTTTTCAACTTATCTCCCTATGGTTTTACTCAAATTTTGAGTGGGCACACTCATTGGATTTGAAATTTAATTCCTCATCCAAGGCATACCTATGTTGAATACTTTCGATGGACCTTGATACACGAAAAATGAGGAATACATGAAAAACCTAATTGCAATCACATTTTTTCATGTATATCTCATTTTTCACATATCAGGGCCCATCGAAAGTATGCAACATGTGTACTACCTGGAGAAGGAATTAGAGTATGCATCTAATGAGCACTCTTACATGAAATTTGAGTAAAACCGTAGGGAGATAAGTTTAAAACAAGAGTTGAAAAAATAGTTTTCTTTTCCCATCTAAAATTTGATGATGTAATCTAATCTTATTTTATTATTTCCAACATTATTTTATAATATTCCTTAGGAGGCCCATTTTAGACCTCAAAATTTCTCTAATTCCTAGGCTTGTTCTTAACCCATAAAGACAAGAATTATTAATATCATTCCTTCTCAATCAAGGAATAGATATCCACCAAACCAAGCTTACATCTTAGGTATTCAAGCTTCTTGTTTTGTAATGCTTTAGTTAGTGTGTCTTCTACCTATTGATTGATAGGTAAATAGTACATCTCCATGACCCATCTCATACCAAGCTTCTAATGTAGTGGTACTTTTTTTTTATATACTTCATCTTAACATGAAACACCGCATCTTTTGTCAATCTTATGCAACTCTTATTATTGCAATGTATCCATGTAGAGCTAAGCGATCCTTCAAACAATTATGATAGTAACTTCCTGAGCCAAATTGATTCTCAAAAGACCTCACTTGCAGCAACATATTCAACTTCAAGACTACTCAAAACAACTGTATCCTGCTTTCTACTCATCCATGAGACCACGAAATATCCTAGGTTGAACCATCCACCTGTTGTGGTTTTTTTCTGTCCCATTGCCACCCTAATATGAATCTATATATACCATGAGTTATATTCATTATCAGTGTACCTGAGGTAGTGCTATATAGTCCAACGCAAATATTTTATGATATGCATGGATATAATCCAATGATCATGTTTTAGCTCCATATGAAACTAACTTAGGACATTTACTGCAAAACAAATGTTCAGTCTAGTATTTACTAGATAGATCAAGGAGCCAATTAATTGTCTGTAGCAAGTAGGATGCAGCGGAATAGATTTTGAACTCGTCAACTTCTTTAAGTTGGTAATCGTAGGAGTCATCATAGGCTTGCAATCCATCATGCCATACTTTTGAATCATCTTGATCACATATTTTCCTTAACCAAGATATATCTCTCCTAGATTCTTCGTTACCTCTAGTCCCAAATAATAATGCATGATCCCAATATCCTTCATATTGAATTCAGTTGCTAACTTCTTTTTGATTTCCTCAATCTGATTCTCTACACCTATAACTTATCTATCATCCACAAAAAAGAGTATGATAACTGGTTCATCTTGGACCACCTTGATATATAGGTTATGATCTGCAGTACTCTTGGTAAAACCAAATCTCAATAGATATCCATCTATCCTTACATACTAGGCCCTAGCTGCTTGCTTTAAGCCATATAGATCCTTCTTCAATCTGCAGACATTAGTCTCCTTCTGATTTATTTCAAATCCTTTAGGGTGCTCAATGTAAACATCCTCACCAATGGTCCCATTCAAGAAAGATTTATTGACATCCATTTGATGAATTTTCTATCCCATAGTACTAACCAATGAGACAAATGATCTTATTGTTGTATACCTAGACATGGGAGGAACTGTTTCCTCATAATCAATTCCTTCCGTTTGTGGTCAGCCTCTTACTACAAACCTTGATTTATACTTGTGTCTACTCCCATCCGCAGTGTGATTTATCTTTTAAATTGTTTTGAAATGATTGTAGATTTATCACTTGGCCTGGGGACAATTTTCTAGAAATCATTCTTCATAATGGAATCGTAGTCTTATTGCATTACACTTCTCCACTCTTGATTCTTAGTTGCATCCTCATAGATGGAAGGATTTTCTTCAATAAGCCATGTCATGTATACATTAGATTCATAATACCTCTTTGGTCTCTTACTTTCCCTAGATGTCCATGATGTTGTATTCCGTTCTCCCTCCTGAAGATTAGTTTTTAACCAAACATGCCTTTTCTGATTTTCTAGAAAAATTACTTTTTGTATAGACTCACAAGGACCTTCATCATATTTTTGAGAAATTATTAGTTCTTGACCATCATTATCTATAGAGATATCCTCAAATATAGATATCTCTTCATCGTCAGAATTAATTGAAACATTCCTTGAATTCTTGTAAGCTATGATCTCATCAAAGATGACATCCCCGCTCAGCTTGATTCATCAATCCTCCTTGATATAGATTTATATGATTTTGTTGAAGCATTATATCCCACAAAGATTCCCTTTAGACTAGTAGGATCCAACTTCTTCCTCTTGTGCTTAGGTATATAAATATACACAAGACACCCAAGTATCTGAAGATGATCCACACTTATCTTCTTTCATGTAAATGGTTCTTCCAAAGTCATGTTGTTAAGAATCATATGAGGACATATATTTTGTAAGTAGACAATTTTCATGCATGCCTCTCCCCATATGGATAGAGGGATATCATGATCATGTAGCATATCTCTAACACATTATTCAATAGTATGGTTCTTCCTTTTTTCCAAACCATTATTTTCAGGATTATAGGGAACAATGAGCTCCCTCTTGATTCTTTCTTCCTTGAAGAAATATAGTAACTCTTTGGATGTGTATTCTCCACCATTTCTTGACCTTATATTTTTGATCTTTCTCTTAGTTAGGTTCTCTACTTCATTCTTGAACTCCTGAAACTTTTCAAATACCTCATCTTTGTTCTTGAGAAGACATAACCAATTATTCCTTGAGTAATCATCAATGAACATAAAATAACATTGATACCCACCAAGAGACTTTACATACATAGGTCCACATAAATCCAAGTGTATGAGATCTAAATTTCCTTAGAGCTAGTATCACTACTTGCAAATGGTTTCTTTAGATTCTTGTCTAGAGCACATCCCTTATAGTTCCCTTCATGATCTTCCTTGATTTTGGGGATGCCATTAACCATTTGAATCAAAGATGGAAAAATATTATAATGAAGGTGTCCATCCCTTCTATGCCATAGTTAAGAAGGACTAACTTCTAAGTGAACTACTTTTTGAGTTAGAGGTGTATAGAGTCTATACAATATCCCCTCATGAATTTCAATCACCCTTGCCTCATTGAAACCAGCGCCCTTACCCAAAACCAAAACCTTTCCGTCAACAAAATCAACTCTATCATCCTTATCCTCTAGAAAAGAAATGGAAAGTTTTTCTTCAAACTTCTAACATATAATACGTTTTTAAGGTTAATGCTTCCACCTAACTTGAATTGCAGTGATGTATATACAATGCCTTTCAATGGGTATATCTTGTTGTCTCAAAGTTCGATGGAGTGAGATGAATTTCACTTAGATAGGGTTTAAATTTGATTGAATTCTCCCATCATATGTCTAGAGGAACCACTATCAATAACCCATAATTTCTCATCCTTGAATGTGTTGAATAAAGCGAAGAACAAGCTTCCATATGTTACTTCCTTTCCAAGCTTGGGGATGATCTGAGATAGAAATATATCCAAGAACCTTCAAACCCTTTCTTATAACCCTTTCTATAGTGCTGAAAAAAGTGTGATCTTCAGTCTCCTTCTTGCACCTTAGCTCTGATACCTAATGATATACACCTATTAGTTTCATATGGCCATGGAAGAAATAGTTTTATGCAAATAGTTGAGGAGGCTAATGATTTGGGTATTGACTTGTTAACACTGCATGCTCATACCACTCACAGTTTGAAACCCCTTGATGTGAGTGTTTTTGGGCCTTTATTGGAATATTTCAGGTTATATCAAGCTTCATGGATGGAAAAGAATCTAGGGATTTAGTGGAAAAGGTTTGAGCTAGCTGAGCTTTCAAGTAAAGCCTTTAAAAAGGCTCTTGCATTGTTAAATATCAAGGTTGGATTTAGGAGGACTAGAATTTGACCAATGTTTTATGATTATTTATGCATGATACTGGTTGTAGTGAGGCATTTCATGTGGATGATCAATAAGAAGGGAATTTCCAAGCACATGTTGATGCACAAGAAGAAATGGATAAACAAGAAGATGCAGTCATAGCTGATAATATGATTTCCCTCTCTCAAGCACACTTTTATGGTGATTAGGATAGGCATGTTAGGGGAAAACAATATAATCATGAACCAATTGATAGTAACATGAGGGTTATTCTACCAAATGAGGCACATACAAGATCTGGATGTGATATTCTTAATGACTCTGTTAATCATGCCACTCACAATGAGAATGTGGTTGAAAATGTCATTGTTGATATTGCAGCAGGAAGCAACATTGACCAATTGATATTTCCAAGCCAAGTAACGCCGCCATCATGGCTAGTAGAACTTATGAGGAATATGAACAAGCATAATTTCTCAAGAACCAATGAAGAAAACATGAGCATGCCTTCACAACCATTAGAGTCCAACATTTTTCATCTTTGTGTGGACGATAGACCAATGGAAGAAGATATTGTACATACTGAGGAATCAGATGAAGAGAACAATACAATTCAATCAGTTTTCCCAGATAGTGAAAGGCACGAGTCAATCAATGAGCAACAAGTTTGATGTAGGAGGCAACTACTTGGTCGGTTCCTAAAGTTACCAGTATAGAGATTCTCATTGAAAATAAGGAAAGGAACAATAGATAATATTTGTTGGGGGCGAAGCTCACTCTTACTGACCTTAGAACATTATATAGAATTATTAGTTGAGTTTTAACAAAAGAAACTTGCAATTCATGAATTAAAATAGAAAGAAAAGGATTTAACCAACGAAAAGAAGGAAACAAGGATGGTTGTATCACAACATTGAGCAGAGGAAAGGCTTGAAAGAAATAAAGTAAAGCAAGAGAAGGACCATAAAAAAAAATTGGAAAGGAAGGAAAAGGAATCAAGAAAGACTCCACAATTTCTTCAAAAAGAACAAGGTATGATACATAACATTGACAATGATGAAAGAAAAGTCAATGAAACCAGGATGATGTCAAACACATTACACCATATTGGAGATAATACACCATTATTCTAAAATTTCATAAACATCAAAGTCCCTCACTATCAAAATGGGGGTTTTCCCACTTGCTATATTCCTACCATTGCATGTGTCAACCCTATGTATGATTATCAAACATTACCACTTAATGTAAAGGTTAGTAGTGCACATGTGACCAATGGGTACTGAATTCCTTCATGGATACATGGGGAGAATCGGACTCAATCATATAGTAGCAATCTAACACATCATAATCAACCATTATTAGGTATGCCAAACTACTTGGATCAAGTAGGCAACTGAACAAGGTTGGAAAATGAAGATTCTAGAGGCCATCAAGCATAGGGGTGTCATATTTTTTTGTGTAAGTACATTAGGATGTGAATTTTTGTAAGGATGACCATTTTGGATATTCACATAATCTATCTATGACTCACAGAGATACTAATATAATCTATCTATATATTTAAATTTGAATTTTTTTTGACATAATTGATTTCTATGATCTTCCTCTCTTCTATTCATTTGTATTTGAGTAGCGCATAGAATGTTCTCTTATGAATCCATGTAGGATGTTCTCTCATGCACCCAAATACTGGATGTTTATAGTCTGACAAGCAATTTATTTTGCAATATGTTGAAATTTACTTTTACATAAGCTTCATCTACACCCGACACTATTATTGATATTGAAGCTAGGGATTTGTTCAATGAATTTTATTTTAAATTGAAGAAAACTATATACAGATTCATGTAACAATGTCTAATTTATCCACACTGATAGAATAATGTTATTCAAAGATGGCGTGAGTGAGAATAAATCCTACATGGTCATGAACAAAGAATTATTTTCCTTCAAATAAATAGTAGCCGGGTTCAAATATTTTAAATATCTTTGTTAATCCTTTAGATGGTTAAAGCATTTAATAATTAAGCATAATGAAATTATCTACTATGTTTAGGCTCATATAAAAATCGTTATATAGTTTTAATATATATACAATTTTTACTATCCTCATTGGTCATATCAAAAAAAGAGAAATAATCAACATTGAACTAATGAATTGTTCACATTACTCACTCTCACAAGGATCCATGCCAAGCAATGGGATTAATCGAGGAGTAAATAGTTAACTTTTCTTAACTATCTCAAACATCTAGGAAAGCGTGATAAGGATGGTTTAAAAGAAGAATGAAAAATAAATTAGGTTCTATGAAGAGTGTGGCATCAATCTTATCCAAATCACCCCACTAGAAGGAAACAAGTTTGTCACGAGAATTTAACACATAATGGAACTTGAGAATAATTGAGTTAAATGGAAACATGATGGGTGTTTTATGTTTGAAAGGAAACCTCAACAACAGTATTAGAGAAAAAGTATAGAAAAGATGAGGTAAAAAAACACAAGCCAAGGTGGAGAATGGGAATTAAGGAACTCTCATGATTATGGAAATTGACCGAAAAGAATTCCAACGAGTTGGTAGATGAAAAGAAGGTAAAGATGCTATCTGTTATAAATGTCTAGAAAGAAGGGACTAATGTTATGTATCCTTTTGTTGCCGTTGAAGAAAAGTATCACCACAAGAATGATTGTGTTTATTGTTGGAAATTTTTGCGTTTTCTAGCACGGTAGGATCTGGAGGGGGTTTGCAAATAATTTCTCATAGCATGGCATTGACGGTGGTGTTCGACATGATCCACTTTCTCCTAAAATTCAAACTAAGTTACATGGGAACTTTCTCCTAATATTCAAACTAAGTTACATGGGAAGCAGGCAACTGAAAAATCCAAATGTGATGCTAAAAGGGAGTTGCCACTATTTCTATTCAAGCATCTAAAGAAGAAATTTTGGCTTTAACACAATGATTCTAGAGCTAGATAATACATATATGTCAAAAATATTGAAGATAAACCCATTCTTTATAAACCCTACTTAAACCCTAAACCGTACATAAAAATGAAAAGTTTTTAAAACCCTATCATTTCATAAAAACCCTACTAGTGCAGATGAATATAAATTACAAACAACTACACCTTACTACAAATACCCTAACCTAATTTTACATTCAAAATCACACATTTTTGAAACACCAAAAGAGTGAACTGAAATTCTCAATAGTTAGATTGAATGTGTTGAAAAACACAAAGTGGTAGTGAGTAGGATAACATATCTTGTTGGAGAGCCAACCATGAAGCCACCACTACACCCAAATGTTGCTGCAACATTCATCAAAATTCCAGTAGCTCACCATATCTTACCTGCAATAGAGAAACGACAAAACTAGTTCTTGAGCAAACTGCAAAAAAAATTCACGGATAAAATTGGAAAAACACCATCTTACACTCATGAAGGATGAACAGAGCCTGACACATGCATGTCCATTACTAAACCAAATGAGATATCCCGGAGGCTCCATCACAATCCATAGGGCAGACAATCAACAGAGAGAACAAGTGTAATGGTAAACCCCCAATGAACCAGGCAAATGAACATTAAGTGACTTAGTAAACCCCCCATGAACCAGGTGAAACAATGATAAGAATAGTGGTAAATCCCCATGAACCACGGGAAACAATGACCCACTTAAATAACACAACAAAGGATTATCAGGTCAACTAGAGAAGTAGATGGTCCAAATGATAGTCGGGGTAGCTCAGTGCCCACACATTGGGCCAAAAAAAATACACATGGATAGGAACAACCTCCTGAAAATGTCGATTGCAAGGCCATAAACCCACCCTAAATGCCATCAAATAATTCACCCACCCATTGCGAGGCATGGCTTCACTAACTAGACGGGTGTTGTAAAACTTACATGGCAGTTTCCACATGGTTTGTGGTCATGGTGGGGCCATCAACAACTAAGAACTAGCACAACCACATTTAGCAATGTGGTCGATATACACTGATAGGCGTATATGAAATGTATATACTAATACAACCACATTTTCCAATATGGTTGATATACACCGATATGCTTATATCAACTAAATTAATAGTTATTATGTGTGTTTTTTTAAACACCAACTATTTATCATTATTAATGGCTATATAATTAATAACAACCATATTCTTATTATATATAACATATTATATATATATATATATATATATATATATATATATATATATATTAATATGATTAACATATTATAATATAATGATTATTATATTAAATTGTTAATAATATTAGATTATAATAATAATAATAAGAATAAGAATAAGAATAATATTGTATTATTATTATAATAAATAATATATTTATTATTATATCATCATAATAATATCAACTCATAATAACAATCATGATCCAATAGTAATTAGAATTGCGATAAAAGGTTTATTATGTGTTTTTTTCTGAAAGACCATTTATTTATGATTATTAATAACTATATAAATAAGCAGTTGTCTATAATGCGACTTTTTGAAAGCTTTTCTGGTGGCTTTTTCTGGTCAAAATCCGGCAGTAATTTATTGGAATCGCAAGTTTGATAGCTAGTTTCTGCACAATCAAAGCGTCCCAGGGGTTTTTCAGGGTGCTGAATTCAAATATGCAGTTAAAAAACCATTTTAACTCCAGCAAATCAAGATTTAACCTCAATTTCTTCAGCCGGATTCCGTCACCGGAATCTCCAAAAAGTCGCATTATAGACAACTCCTATAAATAATAACAACCATATTCTTATATATTTATATATTCATGATTAATATATTAATATTATAATAATAATATTAACTCATAATAATATTAGTAATATTAATTAATAATAATAATAACAGATAATAATATTACATTATTATAATTGGGGCTATATTATTAATATTAGAGTTGGGACCATGATTGACAATGGTTGACCATGATTGATATTATAAACCTAAGGGAATAATAAACCCAATGGATTGATATTATAAACCCAAAGAAACAATAAACCCAAGGGATTATGAACCCAAGCAAATAATATTAAACCCAAGGGACTAATATTATATAACCAAGGTATAAAACCCCTAATATAAAGATTAAAAATACTAAAATAAACATGGTTGAGCACGAATGATTTTCATATTGAGACAATCCTTGTCACAATGTGACACCAGACCATGGTTGAACATGGTTGATTATGGTCAACCATTGTTGAATAATATTAGATCCTAGGAATATGAACACTTAAATCAATAAACCCAAGGGATTGATGTTATAAACCCAAGGGAATAATAAACCTAAAGGATAAAAATTATAAACCCAAGGTGTATAAACCCTAATATGAATATTATAAACCCTAAAATAAAATTGGTTGACCATGGTTGACCATGATTGATTTTCATATCGAGACAATCTTTGTTAGAATGAAACATTGGACCATGGTTGACCATGGCTAATTTCCATATCCATACGGTTTGTCCATGGTTGAACATGACTGGCTATGATTGACCATGGTTCACCATGATTAATATTATAAACTCGATTGATATTATAAACCCAAGGGAATAACATTTCGAAGGGATTAATACTAAAACCCCAACGGATTATGAACCTAAGAGAATAATATTAAACCCAAGGGACTGTTATTATAAACCCAATGTATATAAACCCTAACATAAATAATATAAACACTAAAATAAACATGATTTGACATGGTTTATTTTCATATTGAGGCAATCCATATCACAATTTCATGTTGGACCATGTTTGACCATGCTTCATTTTCATATCGAGACAATCTTTGTCACAATGAGACGTTGGACCATGGTGGATCATGGTTGATTTGCATATTGACACAATATTTGTCACAACGCAACGTTCAAACATGTTTGACCACAATTGACCATGGTTGACCATGTTTGATTCTATAAAATATGGTTTACCAACATTAACCATGACTGTCCAAGATTGTCCTTGATTTTATATTAAGAAAATTTTGGTCATAATGCGACATCCGACAATGATTGACCATGGTTGGTTATGGTTGATCATGGTTGACCATGATTGATATTATAAAACCAAGTTAATAACAAATGCAAGGCATTGATATTATGAACACAAGCGAAAAATAAACCCAAGGTTAATACTAAGACCCCAACGCATTGTTGATTTTCATATCGAGACAATATTTGTCACAATGCGATGTTCAAACATATTTGAGCATGATTGACCATGGTTGACTATTTTTTATTATATAAAACATGGTTGACCATCATCAACCATGATTGTCCAAGATTATCCTTCATTTTTAACTGGAGACAATTTTTGTCATAATGCGACATCTCACCCTGATTGAGCATGGCTTTCCATGGTTGGTTATGGTTGATCATGGTTGACCATGATTGATATTATAAAACCAAGTTCATAATAAACTGAAGGAATTGATATTATGAACACAAAGGAAAAATAAACCCAAGGGTAATACGAAAACCCCAAGGGATTATGAAGCCAAGGGGATAATATTAAACCCAAGGGACTAATATTATAACAACAACATTGTTAAACCCTAATATAAATATTACTAGCACTAAAATAAACATGGTTTATTTTCATAGTGAGACAACTGCAAAGGATTATGAACCCAAGAGAATAATCTTAAACCCAGGGGACTAATATTATAACCCGAACGTATATAAACCCTAAGATAAATATTATAAGTACTAAAATAAGCATGATTGATCATGGTTGATTTTCATATTGAGACAATATTTATCACAATTCCATGATGGACCATGGTTGACATGGTTGATTTTCATATCAAGACAATCTTTGTCACAATGTGACGTTGGGCCATGGTTGATCATAGTTGATTTTCATATGGAGACAATCTTTGTCACAATGCGACATTGAAACATGTTTTAGAACGATTGACCATGATTGCCCATGATTGTCTATTATTTTTATAACAACCATATTCTTATATATTTATATATTCATGATTAATATATTAATATTATAATAATAATATTAACTCATAATAATATTAGTAATATTAATTAATAATAATAATAACAGATAATAATATTACATTATTATAATTGGGGCTATATTATAATATTACGTGTTGTTAACAATAATGATGCTTCATTAAATCTATACCACACATACTATGATAAATATATAATAATAATTATAATATTAATTTATTATCATCTTTTACAACATGTAAATAAATAATTAACTTATTTTATTTAAAAAATAATAATCTTGTTTAGAAATATAAATAGTTTTATTTGTTTTATTTTATAATAATAATTAATAAATATGTTGAATCTTTTTCCATGAATTTTTAAGTTACATTTATTATATTCTATAATTTTACAAAAGTATTTTTTCTAATTGCTTTTACTATTATTTATATTCTTAAATTACTCAAGATTATTGTATTGTTTAACCCTTATTTATTTTTATTTTATAATTTGGGAGAAAGAAGATAAAATTGATAGATTCTAAATTCCATGAATACCATAGATTCTCGTCACCTATTAATAAATCAAATTTATCTAACTTCTAACAAAAATTAAATCAAATAATAATAAAAACATATAATTTATTTTAAACACTTTAAAAAGATATAAATTTTATTTTTTTAACTTTTAATTTTTTTAAATGTAAAGCTATTTTTATTATTATTAATTTATTATAGTTATTTATATCACAGGACAACATCTTTACTGTACAAAGCTGAAATCACCTCTTAATAATGAATTCTAAGTAAATTTCTTATTGTGCAATATGTTGGAAATTAATTCCAACTGCAGCAACAGTTGAACAAAAATCGCGGATGTTACCTTTTCGCCTGCGTCCTTTGTTATCTGCGATGCAATCTTGCGATGCGATCGCAGATCGCCATCGCACCTTACCCTGTTTCTTTCCCAATTGTGATGTGATGCGATCACGCGATAAGGTCACAGATCGCAGATCGCAAGTTTTGCCCCACGCGTGTTAAGCCCTCCGTTTTGTATCTGTGATGCGATATCATCACACATCGCAGATCACCCATTTCTTACTTTGTCTCAGTCTCGCGATAAAGTTTTGCGATGCGATCCCACTGCTCTTCTACTGATCCGACGGTCCATATTTGTTCTTGTCAAAAGCATGTCATCGCCATACTGCATTTATGCACTTTACCTGTTTGTGTTCCCAAGGAAGAAAGTTGGATTTAAGCCATAACTGCTCACCAACAGCGTTAAAGAAAAGCATGGCCGAGAAGGAAAGAACCAGCCTCGAGCCGTCTGCAGCATTTATCTGTTATGGGTTCCCATACAACCGACTCAAGAATTAGAACAGAGACTCTGTCAGAGAGTTAAAGCGGTTGATGAACTATTATGATCCTTAATGCACTATATATATGTAGACACAACAGTGTAGAAAAAACACACATATAGAGTGTCTGAGAGCAAAGTAGATTGATAGGAGGTAATGCACAACAATGCTGAAAGACTTCTTTTGTGGAACTGAAGCGTTCCTGTTTGTAATCCCTCTGTTCAGAGGAAGACTATTTTGTAGCAACATTTTTTTTTTTAATACAAGTTTAATTGTGTGTTAAAGATCCTGTGTTTAGTATCAGAGTGTTGTTCTCTGGTCTTTTGTGTTTGAAATCATAAGAAATTTCCAACAAGTGGTATCAGAGCTAGTCTAGGCACTCAGTGAATCAAAAACAAAGTTTGTTTTTTCACTGTAGGAGCTGTAAGAAGCTTATTGAGCAGATTTTCTCTGGCAGAGAAAGTTTTTTTTTACTTGTTTTAAATATAAAGTAAGTATCTCTTCTTTACTTATATAGGTTAATATGGCAGATGATGGAACTGGTTTGACAAATTCTCAACTGCCACAGTTTAATGGGAAATATCACAGTTATTGGTCCATAACAATGAAAGCATTGATTGCTTCACAAGGAATATGGGAGCTGGTCGAAACTGGCTATGTTGAACCTGCAGATGCAATAGCATTGGCTGCTTTAACAGTAGCAGAGAGAGACCAGTTGAAGAGTGACAGGAAGAAGGATGCCAAATCCCTCTTTTTCCTCTTCCAATCAGTACATGAAAGTGTTTTTCCACAGATTGCAGCAACAACAAAATCCAAAGAGGCATGGGATATTCTCAAAACGGCTTATCAAGGCATGGAGAAGGTGAAGACTGCAAAGTTGCAGATGTTGAGGAGAGACATTGAAACACTCAGCATGAAGGAATCTGATACAATAGATTCATTCTTCACTCAGGTTATTGGGCTGATAACCCAGATAAGATCTCATGGTGAAATTCTTGAAGAAAGAAGGATCATAGAGAAGATCTTGAGATGTTTACCCTCAAGGTTTGAAGCTGTTGTGGTAGCAATAGAAGAAACAAAAGATCTCTCACAGTTCACGGTAGATGAACTGAGTGCTTCTCTTATGTCTCATGAACACAGACTGAGTAGAGGAACAGATTCCTCTTTTGAGCAAGCATTCAAGACTCAGATGTCTTTCAGCCAAAGAAAAGGTCGAGGCAGTGTAAATAACAGAGGTCGTGGAAGAAGCCAAAACAGAGGTAGATATTATCCTGCACGCACAAGCGGAAGGAGCTACAATCAGAACCAAGATGAAGGTTCAAGCAAACAACAAGCTCATGGACAAAGGTATGACAAAACCCAAGTCCAATGTCATTATTGTAAGAAATATGGGCATTATGCCAATGAATGTAGAAAAAACAAAATGACATGAATAGTAGGCAGAATGCTAATTTTGCAAATGAAGAAAATAAGAATCCAAAGAATGTGTTGTTAACATGTAACATAACACAAGACAAACAAGAAGATTTTTGGTTCTTAGACTCAGGTTGTAGTAATCACATGACTGGAAATATTGAAATGTTTGCCAATCTCGATGAAGATGTGAAATCTGCGGTAACAACAGGAACTGATAGCAAAATATCTGTCAAGGGTAAGGGCAGAGTCAGTATCCGAGCAAGAAATGGAGAACAGATGATTATGCAAGAGGTATACTATGTACCTAGTCTAAAATGTAATCTTTTGAGCATTGGATAGCTCATTAACAAAGGTTACAACGTGTTCTTCAAAGATGATATGTGTACTATCAGATATATACCTCCAAGTAAGAAGATCATTGCACAGGTGCAGATGACCAGCAATAGAATGTTTCCTCTCAAACTCAGAGCAGATTTGAAGGAAGGAAGAACTATTGCAGCTGTAACTCAAGAAGTCTTTCAAGAACAAGTGAAATATGAGAATTGGTTATGGCATTTGAGATTTGGACATCTCAATTTCAGAGGCCTAAATCTGTTGCACAGAAAGGGAATGGTAAAGGGATTGCCATTGATCGAGAAACCGGACAACCTTTGTGAAGGCTGCATCTTGGGCAAGCAACACAAAGAAAGCTTTCCAGCAGGAAAGAGTATAAGGGAAAAAGCACCCTTGGAAATTGTTCACTCTGACGTATGTGGACAGATGCAAATACCATCATTTGCCGGGAATAAATATTTTTTAACTTTCATTGATGATTACACCAGAAAGACATGGGTGTATATGGTGAAACAGAAGAGTGAAGTGTTTGAGAAATTCCATCACATCAAAACTCTTGTTGAGAAGCAGAGTGGGCATTATATAAAAGTGCTTAGAACAGATAGAGGAGGAGAATACATCTCCCAAGACTTTATGCATTTTTGTAGAGAGAATGGCATACAAAAGTAGTTCACCACAAGGTATACACCTCAGCAAAATGGTGTTGCCGAAAGAAAGAATAGGACCATTCTTGACATGGTTAGAAGTATGCTGAAGGCAAAACACTTGCCTCATGAGTATTGGGCAGAAGCTGTCACTTGCGCAGCTTACATCTTGAATAGATGCCCAACTAAAGCCGTCATGAACAAAATACCAGAAGAAGCATGGAGTGGTCAAAAGCAAATTGTCACTCACATGAGTGTATTCGGTTGTGTAGCTTATGCACATGTACCGGATCAGCCAAGGAGAATGCTTGATAGTAAGGGGTATTTGTTGGCTATTGTGATGAGTCAAAAGCATACAAACTCTATAATCCATCCACTAAGAAATTGATAGTAAGCAGGGATGTGCAGTTCATTGATGATGAAGCTTGGGATGGAAGCCTAGAAAACACAGTGAATGTGAAGACAAGTGTGTCTCATGAAGAAGAAGAGGAAGGGACAACAGCAAATAATCCTTCCTTGGTGGCTCCTCCTCCACCACAGCAAATTCAACAAACCACACCACAAGCGGGAATTCGAACAGCCTTAAGAAGTCAAGGAAGTGCTTCTTCAAGCACACCACAGGGATCAGAAATACCCTCAAGTTCGGATGGAACTCCAAGCACACCAAGAAGACCAAGATTCAGATATTTGAATGATATTTATGAACTAGGAGAGTTAAGTAATAATACCGGTCTGAATTCATTATTCTCTTTGTATTGTCATGTTGATGACCCAGTTCATTTTGAAGATGCCGTAAATGAAGATAAATGGATTGAAGCAATGAATGAAGAAATTGGTGCAATTGAAAAGAGTAAAACATGGGAGTTAGTGGACCTCCGTGAAGGTAAAGATGCCATTGGATTTAAGTGGGTCTATAAGACCAAAAGCAATGCTGAAGGCAAGATTAACAGGCACAAAGCAAGACTTGTTGTGAAAGGCTACAAGCAGCAACAAGGAAAAGACTATGATGAAACCTTTGCACCAGTAGCAAGGATGGAAACAGTCAGAACAGTGTTGTCTATTGCAGCACAACACAAATGGAAGATTTATTAGATGGATGTTAAATCTGCATTCCTGAATGGAGTGTTAAAAGAAGAGGTCTATGTTGAACAACCTCCAGGTTATGAAGTTGCTAGCCAAGAGCATAAAGTTTGCAAACTGAAGAAGGCTCTTTATGGACTGAAGCAAGCTCCAAGAGCATGGTATAGCAAAGTAGCTGCTTATCTGATTGAGAATGGGTTTGATAAGTGTGATGGTGAACCCACACTCTACATAAAGGAGAATGACGGTAAGATCATTAACGTTGTTTTATATGTAGATGATTTGATTTTTACTAGCAATGATGCTTCACTCATTGCTGATTTTAAAGTAGTCATGAAAAGTGAATTTGAAATGACTGACTTGGGCTTCTTAAGATATTTTCTTGGAATTGAAGTAGACCAAAGTGAAAATGGTGTTTTTCATTTCTCAAGATAAATATGTAGAAGCTGTGTTGAAGAGATTTAACATGCAGAATAGCAAGGCAGCTGTGACTCCAACTGTAATGGGGCTGAAATTGACCAAAGAAGACAGCAGCAAGGATTTTGATCCAAAATTGTACAAAAGCATAGTTGGCAGCCTCATGTACTTGACTGCAACTAGGCCAGATATTATGCACGCTGTGAGTTTAATCTCCAGATTTATGGAAAGACCGAAAGAGACTCATTGGCAGGCAGCCAAGAGGATTCTAAGGTATGTGAATGGAACGAAGGGGGTTGGTATTTTATACTCCTCTTCTGAAAGTTTCATGTTGACAGGTTACACGGACAGTGATTGGGCTGGAAGTGTTGATGCTAGGAAAAGCACATCAGGATATGTGTTTCATATGGGATCGGGAGCCATCTCATGGGCTTCCAAGAAGCAACCAGTTGTGGCTTTATCAACAGCAGAGGCAGAGTACGTGGCAGCAACAGCAGCAGCATGCCAAGGAGTGTGGCTGAGAAGAGTTCTCAGAGATTTGTGTCATGAACAGGAAAATGGCACAACCATTTACTGTGACAATAGCTCAGCAATAGCATTGTCTAAAAAATCTGTTTTTCATAAAAGAACAAAGCATATAGATACCAAATTTCACTTCATACGTGAATTGGTTAACAATGGTGAAGTTTTTTTGCAGCACTGCAGAACAGAGGATCAGCTGGCTGACATCTTGACAAAACCATTGCCAAAGAAAAGTTTTGATCATTTCAGGAAATGCCTGGGTATGCAGCAGCTGAAATTAAGGGGGAGTGTTGGAAATTAATTCCAATTGCAAATCTGATCTTTAGCAATTAATTTCAAATTGATCGGTGCCGCAAAAGTCCACTGATATTTTGAACTTTAAATTCAGAATTAAATCCCCTGCAAACAACCGACTTATATTTGCTGAAAAGGCATCACCGCCTTGCATCACCGTCTTCTGCAATAAATACAGAGATAAAGATTAGCAGATTTTTTGTTTAGTTTATTGTTTAACTCAGATATTTAGTTTTTCCTATAAATGTAAACGCACAGCAGTTCTGTTAATTAATCAGGCAGTGCAAAAGATTTCTGAACAACAGTTCTGTTTTCTGTCTGAGTTTTAGAACAACAGTTCTGTTTTTGAGTGAAGGTTAGAAGAACGAGTGTGTCTCTTCTGTAAATGCACAGCAAGTGCTGAACCTGCGATTTTCTGAGATAGAAAATCGATTTCTGGAGCTGAAGCGTTCCTCTTTTGTAACAGCTAAGTTTTTGTATCAGCTTTCTTATTGTTCATAAATACAAGTTTACAGTTCATCAGTTTACTGTTTTGCTGATTTTAGTTGCTGTTACACCAAGCGTCAATTATCTCACTGTAAATTTATAAGTAATTTTGATGCCCATAAAGTGACTTGGCGTCAAAATCGTGTTGTCGTTACACCGAGTGGCTTGACGTCAAAATCGCGTTGCTGCAACACCAGTTACAACAACACAGTTTCCAGTTTCCAGTTGCTGCAACACCACGAGCAGCGTTGCTGCAACACCAGTTACAGCAACACAGTTTTTCTGTTTTTCTATTTTTTCTATGTTAACAGAAACATAGTATTTTTCCTGTTGCTGCAACACCAGAATCCTGTTGCTGCAACACCAAGTCCAGAAAATGAAATTATCAGTTTTTTGTGCTGAAACAGAGCAGTTTTGTATTGTCTGTTTGTTTAGGAATTTAGCAGAAAATTCCATCATATCGGAGAGTTGTTCTGGGATGTTTTATGTTATGGAATTCACCTCAAAATTCCAACAAATGGTAGCTATGCTTCTCATTAGCTATAGAATTGAGCGTCGGAATGTAACCCTTTTTGGGTTTCATTTGTTCAAATCATTACCATCTAACATGAAGATGGTTGAGGTACTTCAAGAATGACATATATAGGAAATATTTCACTACGTGCGTTTCTACTCCCAGGGTGGTCGCAGCTTTCTGTGCACCTACTCATGGTGTGCTCTTTGCACTGGAAGAAATAGCAAGATGGTATGTAAACTTTCTTTTGCAATTCACACTGGTGTTGGATGTATGATTCAGAATCCTTAATGCAATTATTGAAATTACATTTTACAAGACATCACAGCTTCATCTTCTACATATGTCAGATAAGGAAAAATTATGTACCCAATATTTACACTGAAGGCCTTCTCTCTTCGATTTCTATATAAAATTTCCAATATGAATTGAAGGATTTCTCTTACCAGAGATGTGAATTACATGGATGCATGCAAGGGAGGTTTTCAACACCAAGAGCCCTCCAAGGTTCCATTTCAACCTGCTCTTGAAAAATGAAAGTAGGTAGTTGTTGGCATCAGATCCTCTAGACAGAAAAGGCGGTCGCTGCATGGTCACGAGGGCGGTTGTCCACCTTTGTCAATTTAAAACATGTTTTCGGCACATCTTAAACTTAAAGATGAGAAATGATAGAACTTCTTGTGCTTAGGGCTCAATAAATAGAGAGTTCTTCTGCTTATGGCTTAGTGAAGAGAGAAAGACTCAGTGAACAAAGGGTTCCTGTGCTTACCCATAGTGAACAAAGAGATTGATCTTTTTCTAAATTTTCTAGGAGAAGAATAACAAGTGTCCCATTAGTCGACACAACACACCAAATCAACATGCACAAAAATAATAAGAAGTGTCCCAAATAATAACAAGTGTCCCATTAGTCAACACCACACACCATATCAACATGCACACAACCATATGGTTGTATGGTTAGTCCTTTTCTAGTTCCACAATGAGTGTTTGTATGCCTGGTTATAGCGTAGCATTTAATGTTTATAAATTAAAGCCAACATTAGTTTCAATTTAAGAAATACTAATCAACTAAATGTATTGAAGAGATATCCTATGAAAAATATCAATGATATCATCTAAAATATCAATGATATGGCTTGCCCTCCTTGAAAGGAGGCCAAATAAGACCATTGAAGAGATATCCTATGAAAAATATCAATGATATCATCTAAAATATCAATGATATGGCTTGCCCTCCTTGAAAAGAGGCCAAATAAGACCATCAATTATCTGATTGGTCTTCAAAATTATTACGGAAATTGGATAGGTTGAAAACAATTTTCATTTTATAAAAAAGGTGAAGTTTATAAAAATTTTGGATTAATATTTAAATGTACTAATGCTAATTAATTAAATCAATTACTATAGTCCCATGACTAGAGGACAAGGATGATAAGTTAGCTAGCAAGTGAGTGGAAAAATAGGGAAATTATTTTCATTAAATTATACATTAAAAATTTATTAAAAATATTTATTTTAAACATTAAAATTAGAATTAAGTTTTATTTATAAAAGTTGACCTTTTCCATTTGAGATATTCTCCAGCAAATAAAGTTTGATTGATGGTTAATATTTTTTATCGTAAAAATGCCTCAATCCCCAACGAAAAAAACAAAATTGGTCCCGCATCGGCATCATTTTTTGAATAAAGTACCTTAATTCTCCGTACACTAAAAACATTAATGTTATAAAAGAAAATATATATGGAAAAAGATGACCCTTGTTGAAATATTTTTTCTCATGGTATAAAGTTTCTTTTACTTGAGAAGTTATTAGAGTTACTAATTATTTCCCTAAACTTCGGAGAAATACTTATCAATTAAAAACATTAAATATAGTATTCAATTTGAATAAGTGTAGGTTGTAATGTAGCATTCTAAACCTTGAGTTTCTTATTTCTCATTCTATGACCATTATTGGGTTCATCATGATTAAGTAAAAGATAAAAGGTAAATATTTTTTAAATAAAATATGAAAAATAGGAAATATTTTTTAACAATAATGAAATTAGATTAAATTTTTTTAAACAAAATAAATTTTGATTAAATTGTTGATCATTTCTTAACTTTACTATTAAATATATTTTCTAACATAGAAAGTATGATTCATTGTTTATTTTCTTTTATTATAAAATTTTCTCAATCCCCACCAAATAAGCGGAGAAAAGAAATTGATCCTTTCATATATTCTCATCTTTTAAACAAAGTAGTTTAATTTCCCATTCAACACAAAGAGAAAATATATATCTTGAAAGAGAAAACTCTTTGAGTATTTGTGAGTGATAAAATACTCTTTCGCATACTATAAACTTTCCTTAAGTTGAGAGCATATTAGATTAACTATTTAGTTTCCTAAAGATACTAGAAAAAGTTATGAATTCAAAACTCTAAATATAATATTCAATCTGAATAAGCTTAGGTCATAGCCTAGCATTCTAAACCTTAAGCTTCTTTTTTATCATTTTATGATAGCTATTGAGATCATGATGATTTAAAATTTTGATAAGTGAATCATTTTAACATGATGCAAAAGGGTCCATATGTTGATATCTTTGTGTGTGCTAGTTGGGTTTAGTAGAAGTTGTTGGGAGAAATTTTGTTATACTTCTAACCGAGGATCAATTCTTTTATGTGGCATGTCCACCCTATATTGATTATTTCTTGCAATGAGTTTGAGCGTTTTTGTTTAAGGAATAGCTAGAGGACCAAAATATATTCAATGGATGAAAGATTGAATTAAATACTCACGTCCAAAAGACCTATGGGCTAATATAAAGGCTACAGCCACCTTAAGGAGATTACTTGAACATACAAAAAAATAAAAGTTATACGAATATATGAAAAAGGGTTTTAAGAAAATAAACTGTGTTAAGGCAAAATTTTACATTAGAAAATTTACCCATTAAAAGCATATTGAATTATATGGAGTGAACGATAAATTTAATAGTAAACCAAGTAAAACACTAAAACAATATTTGACATTATTAATGTAAAAGTATGATGCGGGCCCTAGAAAATGGTTTAAAATACATCAAAATCTTAGAACTGGATTCTCTAATGCATCTTTAAACAAAACCTAGACCTGGGAGGTTCATGCTAAAAACAAAATATTTTGTTATAATTTAGACACAATTTACCAAAACTACAAAAAGAAAAATAAATTTAGCTTTTTCAAGGAATGTCATAAGTGATAAAGACTAGTGCCTTATCAATCTAGGGAAAAAGGAGTCTATGATACAAAATATTCTATTCTTTATTTTGGATTAATTCTACATTCAATATACCCTAGGGAAAATAAATTAACTTAACTTACCGTTTGAAATTTAGGTTCTCAATTTTCTAGATGATTAAGGGAAGGTAAAAACCTATCTCTATTCCTTAAACACTAGAGGAAATGGCTTACCTTAGCAAGGGGTAATGAAGAAAATACCAAATAAGAAATCTTAGCACAAAAATATACATCTTGTAGAATATAATAACAAGACAAAGAAAATAAACTAGATTTTGCAATATCCAAGATCAACCATAAGAATCCATGAAAAGAGATCACATCATATCACATCATCTAGCAAATAAATTCACTCAACTATGCCTCCATTACACACTAGAGGGAAAGATCACTAATGAACAATGTAATAATCCAAGTTTGACAATGATCGAAAGGAAAATGACTCCCCTTATTTTTATGAGGGTATCCAAGTTGATTTCCCCAAAGTTAAACTTGAAACCGTTAATATTAATTAAAATCCATGAAATAAAATTGATAGGTCACATGGAAACTCCCAACGATAAAAATAAATAAGTGGAATAACTTTAAATTAAGCCTCATTTGTACCAAATGTGAGAGTTTAATCTCCTCCAAAGATGATGTCATCATCCAAACGACATGTCCCATCATGAAAAGGTAGAAGGAATATTTTAAGTGATGTATATTATGCACCAAGTAATTGGTATTCACTCAATGAGGTGGCACATAATAAATATATCTCTCAAAACCACATGTGATTCTTCAAAAATACTCACCTCATCACCAAATGTGGAACGAGGATGACATGATCAAAGTAGGCATCATGTGCTCAGTGTAGATGGTGCGTTATCCCCTCTAAAGGGGTCTAGTGTAATAAAAAGCATTAGTTACAATCAATAAAAGTTAATCATACATAAATAAGGTAACATTCTATCTTTGGGGCATCTAGAGATACTAGCAATGCACAATCTTTCGAGTTAGAATCCTAGGACCACAGCTCGATGTCTTTAGTATTGGAGCAGAAAGAAGGTCACATCATCGATGCATATTCCACATTAGTTACAATGATATTCAAAAGGTATTCAACATGCTCCAACAAGTTCCATGTATCATCATGGAACATGGACATACACACTTTACAAAATGTTGGAGAAGCATCAGTTACCTAAAACGGATCCTAAGTGCACATGCAATAATAATGTAACACATACTCAAGGAATAAAGTGAGATAAATATCATGAGTACAAAAACCATATAATTAAGGTAACCATATTCAGTGTTGAAGCCAATTCACACAAATATCATCATCAAAGTTCATACTAGCTTATGATTGTGAATAAGTTACCACTCTTAGGTATGCAAGGGTTATGAGATGGATTTCTTAGATGCTTTCAACTGTAATCAGAGAAATAGTTGTTAGGCCAACCCTTTCAAATGAATGCATTATGCCTTGGGGTTTCCATCATGATAGGTTTCATAGTATTATTCCAAGTTATGGAAATCATTATCCATGGCCTCCTTGGTAAAGGAAATTTATAGTTGCTTAAGTTAACTCACCCCACCTTTGTTTTTTCAAGCCCCACACTTTTTCTTTTTCTTTCATTCTCCCTTAAAACTTATCCATTGATTTATAAATTTATAATGACTACATAATCATCATTTAATTATGATAAATTTAGTCCTCTAAAGAGATTTCTTTTTAATTTGATAGGAATGATATGCATAGATACTCTTGGGGATAATGGGCTATATATATCGGGGTAGAAATGAATCTATACGTGGATTTTTCCCTTTTTGAAATCCTTTCCATTATTTTTCATTTTAACATTCTTCTTATTCTTTCCTTTTATTACAACTACATGAACCTCTAGAATATCAAACCATTTCTCATATGACAAATCCAACATGGGACTAGTATGAACGAGTTACAATAGTTAATTGAAGTATGGGATATATAATATCAAAATCTCATGAAAAGTTTTGAGTATGAATAACATGGATAAATACCACGATTAGAGCCTCTTATATGTGCCCCTCCTAGAAAGTGAAAGAAAAATCCTAAGAGATGTCTCACTAGACTATGGACACATAATAAAAATTAAAGCCATGATGACTGTGAACAAATAGATAACAAAAACAAGTTTCGTCCATTTTAAAGTTGTGATCCATAATAGAATGTCCTAAACATTTTATATGAAAACAATTGAATGAAATAATGGTTAATGTTCCTCACAATATATAACTAGCCTCCATTGAATTAGTAGGCTATATTGATGAATACACTTAGAGGATCATGGATGCAAGCCACATAAGGATGGATATCTATGGATCTTACTATGGATAGCTAGAACATGGGAGAATTTTGTTCTACTAGGGTTACTAATGTTTATGGATTGGTAAATGTGATAACAACCAAATGATTTTAAGGGACAAACCACTAAAACTATGGGAAGAAAAATCAGCTCAAAATATTCAATTGAGATTTTAGAACTACATCCCATAGTGATTACTCAAGAATAATATTGAAATATCATAAAATATGTAGCATCTACAATATTTGAAATTGTAATTTCTTATATGGCCTCAAACACATTGATAAATTTATGTGAATTGTTTAGGTTCACTATTTTATCAAGACTCTCAAAAGAAAACCTATATGAAACTAGAGTCCATTCTAATATTTGATCTGATCTAGATAGTATAATTATATTATAATTATAGGACAATATATTTTTTGGATAAATTTTTTCTCATAAGAACTTAACCATTCTTGTATTTTATAGACATAGATGCCTTTCCAACGATACATGAGTTACTTCAATGAGATTTTGTATGCAAAATTTATGCCACTTGGAAGTTGACCTTTGTCTTTTCACCACCATAATTTGAGAGGATGCCACTTTAACCCCCATGACTCATGGAAGAGGGGCTATCCACATGATTATGTTAAATAAGGCTCTAGCAGAGTCCATATTATAATTAAGGTTAAGAGTTAATGATGTCAAACCTAACGGCTAGTAGGTTATCAAGTTGTCACTCATATAACTATGCCACTAGGAGGAAAAATGGTTCCATGCTGTTAGAGTTATTTTGTTCTATAGATGAGAGAAACAACTATGTGTTATAGTGGATAGAGCACACAAAGGGATTTATGTGTTGTAGTAGCCCATGGGTTGTAGGCCACACTTATTTATACTCACATCGAAATTGTATTTAAAGGAAAAGAGCAGAGCAACGTCACCTTCCATCTAGGTTTTCCCCCAAAAGGTTCTCCCAAGTTGTATGTTGTGTACACTCATGTTTTGTGAGTTTTATTTCATTATTCTCTAGTTTATACATAAATTTTAATTAACATTGATATAAAATAAACTTGAATCTAGGAATCCAAAAGTCTAAAGAGGAGTAAACCTTGTTATTGAATCTTTTTGGATATTTTAAGTATATGTTTATTAAATCTATTGTAACAAACTATATGTTAACACCCAGGTTGTTCTCTTTGACTCCTAAGAGAATACGGCCGGGGTAACCACTAACCAATCTTTGGGCTACAGCTTCTAGCCTAGCTGTAGTCAGAGAGGGCTCTCTCTATAAGGTTTGCCACTGTTTTTGATAAAGGTTTTAGGCTAGTTATGAGATGAAATTTTTGGTTGTTTCTGTGTTTGGTTGGGAGGATGCTTCTGATTTCCTTAAAGTCTATCTGCAGGTGAGATTAATCCATTGGGCAATGGGGTCTTGGACAGTTTTCCCTTGAGGTCTTGACTTTGGTGAGGTGTAGCTACAGGGCCTGTGTGTATTCCACGAAACAAAATGTAAATAGTGAGAGTGAGGTGAAGAACATCCAGCAAAGAGCAATTAAGATTTCTTTACTTGAGCTGAATATTGTAAAAGAGGTTTGTTATCTAGGAGCAATTACTTGAATTCCTAAAACAACAACGCACTGTGATGATGTAGTATTAAAGGTAGCAGTGAAGAATTACTCTTTAAATACTTTATCAGAAGAAAACATATAAGATAGCTTAGATTGAGCTCAGGGTAGCCAATGACCAAGTCCTGAGACTATTCTTTTTCCTTACTACCTAGATTTTCAAGTGCATAGAAAACATGAAACACATATGAAATAACAATGATCACAGGTGAAATAAAGAGCCATGAGAAAAACTTATTGAGCCATGAAATACACAGGAATCCTGCAACTTTGAGCCACACACCATTAGGAGATCAAGAGACAAACATCTTTGAAGAAATCCCACTGTCTTTTGTATTAACGCTCTGAGAGTTTACAATATCAGAATAACAGAGAAGATATCAAGAGATTTCTTACATCCGGAGTCCAACCCCTGCTAATCAAAATGAGGGGGAATATATAGAAGTTTGTTACAAAAATATCTCAGGTATGAGTCATCTGAGCGGAAAAAATATCTTTCTTTAATAGCACTGAGTTGGTAGATGAGCCGTTATTACAATCTTTAATGAGCTATAAAAGCTATTAACTCCCGTCAGAGCAATTTTGACATCTGGAGCTTACGGAGTTGGTTGAAGTCGGCTGAATGCTTTGAATTAACTGCTGAGTGGCCTTTTTGTGCAGCTGTAGTCTGTGTGTCCTCTTGGCCAGCTGTCATGGTCAGTCTGCTGGGTTTGTCTTTAATTGCCTTAAATGCTTGCTTTATCCTCATGCTGTCCTGTATCTTCCAGCCTTCTCAAACATTTCATTTAGTCTTGATCCTTCCATACGAAAACTATACAAACCATGAATTCCATTACGTGAACAAGCCTTTGTCTGTATGCTGAATTTCACATTACCAGCAGGTGAAGTGTCTTGAGCAGAGTCGGCTTGAGGGATGAGGAAAATATCCATCTTCATTTCCATGTTATCCTTAACAACTGATTTCTGATCTAAGTCATCTGAGCTCTTACTCATATTATCTGCTTTAAAAGCATGTGGCCTTATAACTGCATTTGACCTGGGCTCTTAGTGACCGAATGACTGAAGCTAACGTGGCAGAATTCTGAGCATTGATTGCCACCAATCTTCCTTGGGCATCTGATGTCTCCTAATTTTTATCAAAGTTTCATCAGTCTCTGTGTATTTGAAGAAATTGGGAGGAGTCTCAAAAAGGTGATTTACTTCATTTTCAATGAAGAATAGGCCTCCCAATTTATCATATAAATTCTGTCCTGAGGGAGGCCCTGTCTGTTCAGATGAACTGCCAGCTGCAGTGATCTGATTCTCCATGTATGTCACCATTCTGTTGGCAAACTGTTCTAGGGAGACCAATTTTCCTGCACTAGTCAATAGACCGGGCAGGCCTCTTGCTTGCAGTTCTACCAGTTTAGCCCTGAACTCCTCCACATCTGTTGTCATTTCAAAACACTTTCTCTCCACTGCCTGCACATAACTTCTAAGGGTGAGCACTTTCTTGGCAAGGAGGACTGCTTCTATTCTATTAGGAATACCCATGGCCGCCAACTCCTCCTGCTCATGCCTGTTCAAGTAATCCACCATCCTATTGGCCTGTTCTGGCCTGTTTCCCAGTACTGCTTTGGCCCTATCAATCTCTATCCGAGCTTGGCCTAGTAATTCCATCTGCTGATGGATTGTCTTTATGGATTTCCACTGCTGGGTGATAGATTTGCTTATTTTAGCCCACAGAATCCTCTTTATTTCGGCCATGGCTGTTTCTAGATTTAGTTCGCTTTCTAAGGCCTTTATCCTATCCCTGAGGGTCTTTATTTCTCTGCCCTGCTCAGCCACTGTCATCTTGGATTTATCATATTTTGACTCCAGCTCTGCCAATTTCTCCTTGGCTTTCTTTATTTCATCAGCTTGGAGTTCCATTTGCTTGATAGCCTTGGTTATGTCTTCTATAGATGGGCTGTCCTGTTGAGCTGATGATGTTCCTGCTGCCTCTGTTGTGGGGGCCCCTGTTGCCCCTGATGTTGCTGCTGTTGCTGCTGTAGCTGAAGTTGTTGGAGGAGCTTCGGAAGTGGATTCTCCCTGTTTGTCTTGTAATGCTCCCTTCAATTCCTTTTCCAACTCTCTTATCCTTTGATCCTGTTGTAGTAGGAGGTCTAGTTGATCCTCCACCTGTTTCTGCTTTTGAAGTTCAGCCGTTTGAGGGTGTTCGGTTGGTGGCAGCTTCAATCTCTTCTTCAATGCTTTGAGGTCATCATCTTTCTTCTTCATAAGGGCCTTGATGCCTGTTGGATCATTAGGATCATGTCCTAAGTCAACAATAATATCCTCAAGTGATTTTATTCTATTGTCCTTGGCCTTGGAGGACATCCTTTCAATGTCCAGCTGAGTGTTAGTGTTTTTTAGTGATTCTTTCAGCTCATAGGCCAATGTGGCATTTTCTACTAGGGTGGCATATACCATCTCTCCAGCCTGTTTGTGGAGTTCGATTTGGTCCATAGGGTGTATATTTCTGGCCAGGACCTCCACCCTTGTCTTGATGAAATCTGTAGCTGTTTTAAGCTGTGGCCCCTTGGGCTTAAAATGGCTGAAGATGATCTTCTCTTCTTGAATGTCATAGACTGACATCAGCCTTTCTTGCATAGCCGGTGTAGCATCTATGAATTGCTTGTACACCTCTGCCCTTAATAGCTCATTTTGAGCCTTTATTTCTTTGAAAGAAGCCTTGGTTCTCTTTGGCTTCTTGCTCTGCTGTGATTGGGAGGCCACCTCCAAGCTGACTTGTAAGTTTTTCTCCTGCTGAAAGGAGCTTGTTCCTGTCTGCTGGCTGCTCTCCTTGTCTTTTGTTGTAATGTTTAAGACATCTTCAGTGATGTCTTCTACCTCTGGAGAATCTGCCCTTTGCCTTTTGGCTTCTGGCTGGTCTGAGGGTCCACTGAGAGGAGTGGATTCTTCTCTATGTCTCTTCACTCCCCTTTCTTCATGTGCTGGGGTCTGTAGGACTGGGGCGTTTGATTGCTGCGTTTGGGGTGGTGGAGTTTGTATTGCAAGAGTCTCTGGCAGCCCATTCTGTGGCTTTTCAGCTTGTTCTTGCTGCTGGCCTGTTTGCTGCTCTGTTTCCATCTGAGTCTCCTGACCTGTTTTCTGCTGTACCTCCTGCTCTGTTTCCTTTTCTTTTTCTTTCTCTGTTTCCTTCTCTTTCTGCTGCTCTGCTTGCTATTGAGCCTGTTGCTCAGTCTGTCCCTTTATCAGCTCATCCTCTGCACCTATTATGCCTTTGCCTTTGTCCATTGCTGATGCTGATGTGGTAGGTGCCTGAGGTGCAGTCCTTGTTACTGAGGTCCCTTGTCCCACTGAGTAAGGCAGT
>APFE031115671.1:50209-66665 GCA_000404065.3 Pinus taeda | reverse complement strand
CACGTATTTGATGGCTGGAATTTGTCATTGCCCGTTTTGAGTGACGTGCCTGGAAGAGTGAAAGACGGATTTTTGATGTTTGGAACTTTTTCCAAAACGTTTTTACGCACCAAACGTTCTCACGCGGAAAGTTTTTTCATATAGCAAGGTATTTTTTGGGCAAGTTTTTTTAATTGAAGATATGCTAAATTCTAATCAGCGTTGGTATAGTTACAACTTACGCCCCTTTATTTTTCATACAGCAGGGTATTTTTTGGGCAAGTTTTTTTTATTGAAAATATCCTAAATTCTAATAAGCGATCAGCGACGGTAACCAATAAACATATTAAATTACGGATCACATTATCTGGAATCAGAGTAGAGTAGGAACGGTAACTTTCCAGATGGTATATAGAATCACAATCCACCTTGCTTTCTGCTACTTTTACAGAATGTACACCGCCTTGCTTTTATAGAAAATTTGCAAATCAAAGCCAATGTGAAAGCCTGGTTAATATTGTTGGTCGATGGCTTCATCCTTAAATTGCACACAGGCCCAGAAGAGCTTTGCACTGTCTACTTCCTTCACACTTTCTATCAAGGCATATGCCCATTCAGACTTACCTTGCACGCCCAGTTCAAGATTGACTCCAAGGAAACTGCCAGGAAACTGCAAATTTGCGCTTCAGGTTAGTGATTGATTTTTTTTTTTCTTCAAACACTGGGTCTGATTGCTGCTACCTTTTAATTTTTGATTTAATAAGTAATTTGATTTTTTATTTCACAAGAGATTTATATGTGTAACTGCTCACAGTGCTTTAGAACAAGGGTTTATCATTATGCAGAATATGGTTTATTGGCCTAGAAATTGACATTCCACTGAAAGTTTCTTTTGGTTTTCAAAAAGCTTATGAGTTTTTAAACTTATTTTACAGCGAATCAATCTGTTCAAACTTCAACCGACAGTGATAATAACAAAAAATTATTTTTTGTTTTTAAAAAGATTCTTGGTTTTTAAACTTATTTACAACGATAAAGCTGTTAAAACTTTAACTGACGGTGAAAAAAACAAAATTTTAATTTTAATGACTAGATTTGAAATTCCTAAGTTTTAACTTATAAACTTTTAGGGAGAACACTATATTTAAAATAACTAACCATAATAATGTAGATTTAAAATAACTAACCAAAGTAGTGCTCCATTTTGACTGCTAAAAACAATGCCTTTTCAGGCACAGTGGGATAACTGACACACTTGGCGATACTAAAAGCGAACATAAATTGAAGCTTTACCATAATTAGAGTTCCTTTGAAATTGAAGCCTAAATTGATGTCACGTGATTTAGATTACATGGTGACATGGTGCATTGTTAAGGCATTTTTTTGTGGTAGGATTTTAAGTTTCTAAGAGTTCTATTTGTAGATATAAAATTATTTTCTTTGTAATTTTTTTAAATTATTAATTTATTGTTATTGTTTTGCATGTAGGTACATTATTTTGAATAGAAATGCCTCCAAAAAGAAAGGGTCAATCAACTATTAACAATTTTTATGGATATTCTAAGACATCAAAGACTTCTAATGTTAAAGATATTCCATCTATACCCGATTTGAATGATGATGCTAATGAAATTGTCAACGAAGAGTTTGTTGTTGATCTTGAAAATCCTGGCCATGAAAAGGAAGGACAAGATGGTGGATCTAGTAGTTCGAGGAGGAAGGCTTTCTTAAAACGTGAATTTCGAGAAGAGTGGACGATAAAACATCCTTGGGTTTATAGTATCAATGTTGAATATGGAAAGATTCTTATGAAGTGCAAAATTTGTGAGAAATACAAAGCTCAAGGTCCATGGGGTATTGGAGATGGATGTAATACCATTCAATATGATGCTATAACAACTCATGCAAAATCTATTATTCATCAAACATCAACTCAGAAAAATTTGTATGAAACTGAAAGGTTGGCAAAGCCCATTACAGAACACATAGTGACAATAAATGAGGCTAATAAGGAAAGGGTCATAACCACTATGAAGTTAGCATATTTTATTGCGCAAAAGGATATTTCAATTACTACTTATGAAGATCTTTGTCATCTTCAAATGCATCTTCAAACACCTACTATGCCTTCTCGAGTGGAGTATTCTTCCTACATAAATAGAAAAGCAGCTACTGAATTTATTCACTCTATATCAGATTACCTTGAAGAGGTTCAAACTAGAAAAATGTTAGAAAGCCCATTTTTCTCTATAATGTTAGATGAAAGTATAGACAATGGTTTGGAACAACACCTTGTTGTGTATTCTACATATCTAGACTTGAAAGGATTGGGCCCTCCAGTGTCACAATTTATGAAAATGATTACTGTTCCTGATGGAAAAGGAAAGACTATATATGATACCATCATTAATTTAAGGGAAACAAGGTAGTTGAAAAATGAGAAACTAATAGTAGTTTCAACTGATGGTGCTTCATCTATGGTTGGATGTGAAAATGGATTTGTCACATTGCTAAAGAATGATTTACCAAATCTTATTGGTACTCATTGCATTGCACATCGTGAAGCACTTGCAGCATCAGATGCTTCAAAAAAGATACCAGAGTTTTCGTTTGTTGAGAAAATAGCAAACAAGGTATACTCATGGGTTGGAAACTTGGCAAAGAGAAATAATGAACTCATTTCTTTATTGGAGATAATGGAAATAGAATTCTTGCAAGTTCTTCAAATCCATGGGATTCGATGGCTCTCTAGGGGTCAAGTGGTTGAAAGACTAGTTCGATTAATGCCTGCTATTTTGAGTTTGTGGAAGAGAGAAAGAAAGAATTCATGGTATGATAAGGCAAGAATTTTTTCAGTTCAATTTTGTTTGAATATGCTTGCTGATGTTTTGAATGAGCTGAATAATCTAAACAAAAAATTTCAAGAAGATAATGTGGATGTCACATCACTTGGAATAGCTATTGACCATACACTAAATTCTCTTAAAAGATATTTCTGCAAATCAGATTCTTTTGCTGAAGGTGCTGTACATCTTACTAAATTTTTAAAAGACTCTAAAGATGGGTTCCTTGAAAATGTTGACAAAGAGGGAAATACCCATAGACATGATTTGTTGTATATTCCAATCCATGATGAACAATTGCAACAACCAATGGAAACTTGCATTGTGGCTCCCTTCAGAGTTGCATACAACTTACAAGAAATTATGTCCAAGCATTGATTGAGAGTTTCAATTCAAGATTTCCAGATCTTCATCTTTTTAATGCAGCAGGTTGTTTAGTCCTTGTCATTATCCATCAGATCTTTATGTCAGAGAAAATAATGCAAAGCATTGGCTTGAAATACCTTTTTCACATTTGCATCATAAAACATGTAATGAAGGTGAAAATGTACCAACATTTGATGTTACAGCGTGTAAAAGAGAACTATACCAATTTATTGATGTAGTTTATTTGAATGGAGAAAGATTCCCAATGAAAGATGCATGGAAAGTGTTTTCTCAAACAAAATATTGGCACTCTAGGTATCCAAATATGCTAAAATTATGGCAAGCAATGCTTGTCATACCAGCGAGCACCGTCGCATGTGAACGAGGGTTGTCTAAGGAAAATATGATCAAAGATATAAGGAGAACAAGACTATCAATTAACACACTTGATGCATTGATGTGTATATCATTAATAGGTCCTAACATCACAGATGTGGAATGGGAACGAGTTTATGAGATTTGGCAAACTGCAAAGGAAAGAAGACTCTTTGATAGGTGTGAATTATTACGTTACATGTTTTTCTACTTTGCACAAAGTTTATATATATATATATCTTTGTCCTCTATTATATTTATATTTTTTATATGAAATTTTAACGTTCTTTGTTTATTGATGGAATGTGGAATACAGGCATGAAAAGTTACATTGATGAACACTGATGCAAAAAGAAATTGAAGATATCATTTGAAAGTTTTTTCATGTGTTGTTGTTATAGGTTCATGGCACATGAAAAATGCCATCAAGGTTGAAAAAATACCACATCTTACCAATCTTGTAGAAAATGTGGTAAAAGATGTGATGCCTTTGGATTTTATCATTTTGGTACTATGGCATAACTTTTCTCGCTTTATTCTTCTCAAGATGCATTTAAATACAAGGATATTTTTTTACACATATATGTGATTCCCTTCTTTATTTGGCTTTAATGCATAACTTTTGTGCAACATGAAGCATTTCATTGCTTTCATTGTCATTGGAGCAATGGAATTTAGAAACTTGTAAGTTGCGACATTAGTTTGGTGTAACTAGTTTTTTGAGTAAACCATCATTTATGTATATGTATGAATTAATAATTTGTTTCCAAATGTATTTCTCTTATTGGACGGTTGGAAGTTGGTGGTACATTCTTATGCCTTTTTAAGGTGTCATATATTTATATTTTGTATCAAACATTATATTAGATAATGTCATAAATTATCTTTGAATTTGCATGGAACTTAATCTTATTAGGCATCTAAATATAAATATTCATGTGGCATAATGTAAATTGTTGGCTTTAAATGATAATTTAAATATATGAAATGTATAACCATCAAGCGTTTTACCTTGGACTGATTATATATTTTAAATGAGCAAATTTCAAATGTTCAACACTTTTTATTGAAACTTCCACAATTGAGTTTTTTCAAATTTTGGTGTTTTTCCTTAAGATAAATATATGAAAATTTTCAACATAATTATTTATTGAATGGTAATTTTTTAATCAAAACTTTATGAGTGAAGGGTTAATTTATTATGAGAACACACTCTTGAAGGGCAAAATTTTTAAGGGAAGCATAAAGACCCAAAACGTCAAAAAAAAATTGTATGACGGGTAAAGAGAAATCCAAATTCCTACCCTGCTCCCCACCCACTTGAAACCTTGAGTGATCTAGGTGCATATGGTCTAAAAAGATCAATATCGCGAGATCATGATTCTCGAAATTGCTTGAAAAAGATTACTGAAGTGCTTCGTCATGAATTGAAGCAGCTCCAAAGGTTGGAGAGAGCACAGAGAAGACAGATATGGTGGCCTCTTTTCATCACAGAATCCTCTATGACGATACAGAGAAGTTCCAGAACAAGCATTGGCATGCCAGTACACAGAAATTCGAGAGAAATTAGTATTGGCATGAATAGCAAAAACAATGGTTGGTGCCGTTAGTAGCATCACCAATCTCTCATATGAAGCACCTAGACGATTTGAGTTTCCTATTCAAATTGGTGTTCTTCTTCGTAGGAGCAAAGCTACACTTGGAAGATTCACCAGATTAATTGCGTCTCAGCATATGCAGATGGGTATGTTGTTTTTGTTATCTTGTCGAATGCTCATTGTACAAATATGTGGCAAATTTATTCACAAGTTTATTTTTGGTGTTATATCTCTTCTACTTTTTGTTGGTGCTACCAATGCGTAGCCTTGGAAAAAATGCTAATGCCCAATTAGTATGACTTCGTCTTTGAAGTCTGAGACGAAGCCATAGTGAGAATGTCGATGTCTTATGACTTAATTTTTGATGTCTGAGAACTAAGCCATAGTAATGTATTGTGCCAGAATGTAAATCTCTAGATAGAAGTCTGAGAACAAAACCATACTGATAATGTGGATGTACTGTACAAGAATGTAAATCCCTAGATAGCATCGTATCATGGTTGAGCCCGTAGTTTTATCAAGCTAGGATGAGAATGTGGATCTAGCATGGAGTTACGTTTCTGCCGTCAATTGTACTGGGATGTCGATGCCAAAGTAATATGATTAGAATGGAGTCATTATTAACATGGAGTCACTTCTGAACCTTGATCTTCACTAGATTAGAATCAAAATCGAAAACAATGAAGCTCCCAAGTGAGGAGTCGAAAACCAACCAGCTTCCAGTTGAGAATCAGCATGCACAGCAAAACAAGCAAAATCATGGAAGTGCCATTCCCTCTCTCAAGTGGTGCATTTGACATGACAATGATGTGCCTTTACACCATGGATTCAAAAAAAAATTGTGTAATTGAAATCAGAAAAGGGGAATTAGTGGAAGCTGATTCAAAGGAAATTGAACTTGGTCTAAAGAGAAATGGTCCTTTGGTATATGAACAAGGCAGAGCCAGCGTTTTCTCTTTGGGGAAGTTGTCCCAACTTGAGGGGAAGTGGCAAATGATGATGATGTTGATCCAATGAGCTTAAATGGAATAGAGCAAGCAGAAGTAGATCAGAATGTGGGAAGTGAAGATTGGTACAACAGTAGAACATTGGAAATGTACTTCCCAATATTAGATTTCAAATAATATATATATATATATATATATATAAAAGTGCATCTAGCGCTACTGGGCTTCTCAAGCAGTTGCTCGAGGTTCGTGTCCTGGGTTTGGGTCAAATACATAACCCTGGTCATGGATCTTCCTAGAGTGGTGTAAGTGGGCTTCACTGTATTGTAATAATTCCATATTGGAGAAGGGCATGATTGTTGAAGCATCGAGGAAAAACCAAAAATAGACGACCACCTACGTGGCTTTACTGATCGATCAATCACAGGATAAGGGAAGGAAGAAAGAAGCATACCCTTAAGCGAGCACTTGTACCTGTCCCTTACAGTGCATTTTCTTTTTTATGTTGTTTACTAGATATCCCTCTTGTTCTTCAACAACTTTATGAGCGACACCACCATCTTCAATATCGCAATGTTGAGTGCCCGATCAACCAATTACCAATCAGGATCTCTCTGACTCTCCCCGGAATTAGAAAAATATAAAACCATTTGTCACTAATTTTCACCCCCACAGATCACTATAAATGATGACACAAAAGGAATGGATTGGCTAAAATATTTCTTACGCAACATATCAATTTTTTACATTTTTGTATTTCTTTTTGTATAGAAAAGAAAGAGGAATGTCCACTTAATGTAGGTATATGCAAAACATGAAAATTATTTGAGATACATATTAGTTTAAGAGACTCATATTGTGAATCTCTGTGTTATATAGTGGATGTGACTAAAAATATATAGATGTACAGATACTAGTTTATATTTAGCAGACAGGTTCAAATGTTTGAATAATGAGCTTTTATTTTTCTATATAGTCAAAATGTGGAAATCACTGGATCGATGAGGAATTCTGTCTTTCATATTTATGTATTGTTTTAAGTTATACTTAAAACAACTGGTGTTTTCTTGCTGAAAAGAAAACATATCTATAAGAAGAAAACATAGAACCAGACCCCAATTCATGTAATTCATTCTATGTTTCCAACTAACCATGAAATTCATGGTAGCCTAAAAATACATTGTTTAGTTTGGGCATAATAGATAAAGAATACCATTTTGAAAACTTGAAGCCTTTCCCAAGCAAGGCGTCCAACGTTTTACCCATCTGCCTGTTGCATGCTTGCAAATACAAAACATGAAAGATGTGTATCGAATGGCCAGATATTGGGGGCAATAAAAATGGCAGCCTTGTCTTCACTCAAACGATACCAATCGGTAAGTCCTGCTGCCAATCCTTGTATTTGTGAATGAACATTGGAATCTCCTCACCCTTTTTCTATTTTATCGATTTTTTTTTGCTTTTAATTTTTGAGAAAACGTGATATTAATCAAGGACAAGCATTGTTGCAGAGATTTTCCTCGACTTGTACCGTGAACTAGTAGACAACGTTCCAGTTAATCCCAGATTGTAAACTAGAGTTCCATCTGACTTAAAGATCCCATAGTTACTCTAAGAGACTGGCCCAGGCTTCGTAACCTCATTGAATAATAGCAGCTGGTTGAATATCAACATCCTCTTCAAAAGCAACCATTGATGTGTCTTCAAAACTCTCATCCCCTTCACTGCTTTGACTGGTATGAAGTAATTGTTGTGACCCTTCATGGGACAACGGCAATTCCTCCATTTCTGAGAATAAATACCGTATTTCCTCGACTTCTGAAATCTAGCATTTTGACTCTCGTCTTCTGTTAAGGCATCGGAAATGATGTCTACCTAGGCAGAGCCTAAAAATTTTCCAAAACCAGATCCCAAAATATCATCCATGCAAATTTTTTGAGTATTATGGGATGGTTTTAAGGGCTACATCAAATCTTGTCGTGGTATCTTCGGCTGCCTCAGAAATCTCTTTATGGGCTGAAGCAAGCACCTCATGCATGGTATAGCAGGACAGATAGCTACTTGTTGGACAATGGTTTCGACAAATGTGACGGTGAGCCCACTCTCTACATCAAAGAGAATAATGGTAAGATTATCATTTTGTCTTACAGGTAGATGATTTAATTTTACAAGCAGTGATGATTTTCTCATCGCTAATTTCAGGCAAGTCATGAAGAATGAATTTGAAATGATTGACTTGGGGTTGTTAAGATATTTTTGGGGCATAGAAGTGAAGCAAACAGAAAATAGCATTTTTATTTCTCAAGAAAAGTATGTAGCAAGCATTTTGGAGAGGTTTAAAATGCATAACAACAAGCCCGCACCAACTCCAACTATCATGGGGTTGAAGTTGAGCAAAGAAGATTGCAACAACAATGTTAATTTGACATTATACAAGAGCATGATAGGCAGCTTGATGTATTTGACCACCACGAGGTCGGATATAATGTATGCAGTGAGTTTGGTTTCAAGGTTCATGGAGACACCCAACGAGATGCATTGGAAAGAAGCAAAAATTCTAAGGTATGTCAATGGGACAAAACAATATGGCATTTTGTACACCACAACAGATGATTTCAGGTTTGTTGGATACACTGACAATGATTGGGCAGGAAGTGTCGATGACAGAAAGGGCACGTCAGGTTATGTTTTTCATTTGGGTTCCAGAGCCATTTCATGGGCACCCAAGAAGAAACCAATAGCTTTATTCTCAATAGCAGACGCTGAATATGTCACTGGAACAGCAGCAACGTGCCAGGCAGTTTGGATGAGAAGGATGTTGAGGGATCTTCGCCGTGACCAAGTGGGAGCGACAACTATTTTCTGCGATAACACATCCAGAATTGCATTATCAAAGAATTCCTTTTTCACAAGAGGACCAAGCATATTGATGCTAAATATCATTTTATCAAAGAGTTGATTAACAATGATGAAATTGTGTTGCAACACTGCAGATCACAAGAACAGTTTGTTGATATGAAAGTTTTGTTTATCTAAGAGATTAAGTGACTATACCCACTATGACCTTGGACACATAGTCAATGAAACCAAGATGATGTCAAAAACATTGGACCATACTGCAAATAATACACCATTATTCCAAGGCTTCATAAACATACAATTCCCTTGCTACCAAAATGGGGGTTTTCCCACTCACTATATCCCTGCCACTACATGTGTCAATCCTATGTATGATTGTCAAACATCAACACTTAATGCAAATGTTAGTAGTGCAAGTGTGACCAATGAGAATGAATTTCTCCATGGATACAAGGGACGAATTGGACTTAATCATATGGTAGAAATCTAACACATCCTAATCAACCAGTGCTAGGTAGGCCAACCTACTTGGATCAAGCAAGAAACTCAACAAGCTTGGGAAATGAAAATTCTAGAGGCCATCAAGCATAGGTGTGTCATATTTTCTTTTGTGTAAATACATTAGGATGTGAATTTTTGTAAGGATGACCATTTTAGATCTTGATATAATCTATATATGACTCATATAAATACTAATATAATCTATTCCAAATTTTTAAAATTTGAATTTCTTTTAACATAATTGATTTCTATGATTTTCCTCGGTTCTATTCATTTGTATTTGAGTAGAACATAGGATTTTATCTCTTGAATCCAAGTAGGTTGTTCTCTCTTGCACCCAAATACTAGATGTTTATAGTTGGGCAAGAATTTTTTTTTGCAAGATGTTGCAATTTACTTTTATTTATGTTTCACCTACACCCGACACTATTATTGATATTGAAGCTAAGACTCTCTTTAATGAATTTTATTTTAACTTGAAACAAATGATATACAGATTCATGTAACAACACCTAATTTAGCCACACTCATAGAATAATGTTATTCAAATATGGTGTGAGTGAGAGTTAATCCTCGATGGTCATGAACAAAGAATTATTTTCCCTCAAATCAATAGTAGCTTGGTTCAAAGAGTTTAATTATATATGTTAATTGTTTACATGGTTAAAGCATCTAATAATTGAGCACAATGAAATTGTCTACTCTGTTTAGGTTTACATAAAAAAGGTTATAGAGTTTTAATATATATGCAATTTTTACTATCATCATTGATCATATCAGAAAAGGAAAAATAATTACGATTGAACAAATAAGTTCTTCACATTACTCACACTCACAAGGATCCATCCCAAGAAATGAGATTAATCAAGGAGCCAATACATAATTGTTCTTAACTATCTCAAACATCGAGGAAAGTGGGATAAGCATGGATTAAAGGAAAGCATGAAAAATAAATTAGGGTCTATGAAGAGTGTGTGAAAACTCTTATCCAAATCACCCCACTAGAAGAAAAAGAGTTTGTTAGGAGAATTGAACACAAAATGGAACATGAGCAGAATTAGGTTAAGTGGAAGAGTGATGGGTGTTTTCCATTTCAAAGGAAGCTTCAACAACAAGTATAAGAGGAAAAATATGAAAGATGAGGTAAAAAAACACAAGCCAAGGTGGAGAATTGGAAATAAGGAACTCTCACAATTATGGAAATGAATCGAGAAGAATATCAACGAGTTGGTAGATGAAAAGAGGGTAAAGATCCTAGCTATTATAGATTTTTCGAAAGGATTGATTGATGCTATGGATCCTTCTACTACCATTGAGAAAAAATATCACTACAAGAATGGTTGTGTTTACTGTTGGAAAGTCTTGTGTTTTCTATAACAGTAGGATCTGTATGGGTTTTGCAAATAATTTCTCACAGCATGTCATTAAGGGTGTTGTTCCAACTGATCCACTTCCTCCTAAAATTCTAACTAAGTTATATGCGAAGCCTGCAACTCACAAATCCAAATGTGATGCTAAAAAGGGAGTTGCCACTACTTCTATTCAAGCATATAAAGAAGAAATTCAACCTTTAAACAGAATGGTTCTAGAGCCTGATAATACATATATGTCAAAAATATTCAAGATAAACACACTCTTTATAAACACTACTTAAACCCTAAACCCATACTTTTAAAACCCTATTAGTGCATGAAAACCATCTTTTTAAAAAGCATATCATTGCATAAAAACCCTACCAGTGCCCACGACTATAAATTTCAAACAAATGCACATAACTAAGAAAGCCCTAAGCTAATTTTACATCCAAAATCATATATTTTTCAAACGTTCATCACATTTTTTAAACAACCAAAGAATTAATTAAAATTCCCAACAGTTAGATTGAATGTGTTGAAAAACATAGAGTGGTAGTTGATAGGATAAGATATCCTACAAGAGATCCAACCATGAATACACCATCATGCCCAAATGTTGTTACAACATTCATCAAAATGTGAGCACCTTGCCATATCTTACCTGAAATAGAGAGATGATAAAATTAGTTCTTGAGCAAACTGCGAAAAAAATTATAAACATTTCATGGATAAGATTGGAAAAAGCACCATCTTACACTATGAAATCCAAATGGAGCTTGACACCTGCATGTCCATTACTGAACCAAATGAAATATCCTAGAGGCTCCATGATAGTCCATAGGGCACACAATCAATAGTGAGAACAAGCGTAATGGTAAACCCCCACTGAAACAGCCGAATCAACATTAATTGATTGCAAAAACTCCTGGCGAACCAGGTGAAACAATGATAGGCATAATGGTAAGCCTCCCATGAACCATGTGAAACAATGATGCCCCTCCAGTAGGCAACAAAGGATTCACAGGTCGAGCAGAGAAGGAGGCAGTTTGAATGATAGTTGGGGTAGCTCAATGCCCACACATTGGGCCTAAACAAGAATACACATGGATAGGAACAACCTCGAGAAAATGATGATTGCAAGGCCATAAAACCACCCTAAATTCCCTCAATTAATTCACCCACCCACCGCGAGGCGTGGCTCCACCAACTAGATGGGTGTTGTACGACTTACTTGGCAGCTTCCACGTGGTTTGTGGTCATGGTAGGGAGGGCACACAACAAATAGCATCCCCCCATATAAAAATACAATGAAAAAAAAATATTGTGATTCTTTTTCCATGAATTTTAAGGTACATTACATAACTAATATTTTATAGAATATTTTCTCCAATTATTTTTAATATTTTTATTTCCTTAATTACTCAATGATTATTTATAACATTTTTTCCTTGGCCTTACTCATCTTTATTTCCATGAATTTGGGAGAAAATTGAATTGATAGATTATATTCCATATGAATACCATAGGTTCTTTAAATAGAGTATGTCCCAAGTGAATACCATGGGTTCTCATAACCTTATAGTTGGGTAACTTAACAAGTCAAATTTACCTTAACTACCTAACATTAATAAAATAATAATAAAAACTTATAAAATTTATTTATATAACTTTTTTTTCTAATGTAGATTTATTTTTATTATTATTGTTTAGATAACATTACGAAATATTTACTATACTCAACTAAAAACACCTATTACTCTCAATAATGAATTGTTAATAACTTTCTCACTCTAAAACAGTGGAGGGCCTCCACGGTTTGGGCGAGAAAAAATAATTTGGAAAAATGAAAACCAAATTTCTCTTCTTCTGGAGACTTAAGCATTAGTTAAAGGTTCCCCAACATGACATCCCTACCCTGGCTCGTAGCACTGGGATTGGTGGAACAAGTGAGCTCTGTCTGACTTGATTATGATTTATCTTACCAATAAATTAATTATGGTTTGATATTTTGATCAATTTCTGCTTTCGATTTTCTTCTTCTAGGATCTACTTGTTCTCATGCTTTCCTCATCTTGGTATCCGCTTAACCCAATGAACGGTCTGCTTTGTTGGAAGTACTACACACCTTCATGTGGACACTTAGTTGGAGCATCTAACTACATGCAAGATTCCATCTGCATGATTTACTCCCTAATTTCCTCCTTCTTTAACTCCGCAACTGGTTATTTCTTCTGCATGATTTACTCCCTGATTTGCTCCTTCTTTAACTCCGCAATTGGTTAGTTTTTCTATATGATTTACTCCTTGATTTGCTCCTTCTTTCACTCTGCAACTGGCTAGTTCTCTCCATAATTTGTTGTAGGTGTTCAATCTTCTCATTGACCACCACTATGGTGCATTACCTTGGGATATTCACCTAGTAATGTTACATCATGAGGATTGTAACCTATTTTCTAATGAATCATTTTTTTGTTCTTTCAATTTTATTTTAGTGTTTTTGCTTTGCAAAGCTGTGTGTTCAACCTTTACTAGCTAGATTAATCTATGCAGGTTTTCTAACACATTTACGTGGTATCAGAGCCCACAGTTTTCTAGATAAAAGGCACACCAGTACAATATTTTGTAGGTATTACAGCTTGGAGATCAAAGATCGACAGAAAAATGGAGTTTCCTAAAGCATCGATCCTAACACCGTACAACTATCACGAATGCAAGGGCCAAATGGCTCGATACCTTCGTTAAAAAGGGTTGTACAGGATTACCATGGCTACAGAAGTGGAACCCACTTAAGCCATAGATAAATCCAAGTATCTCAACTGTATGGATGAGGCCCATGGATCCATATGCATGTGCATCTCTCCAAAGTTGCAGTTTCATCTATCTACCTGCAATACTCCCAATGAGATTTGAAAAAAGGTTGAAGAACTCTACGAGAAATAGGAAGAGATGAAAGGACATATGCTTGAAGTGGATCTGCTAGCATTGGATCCACAACATTATGACAAAATTCAAGACTTCTTCACCAAAGATAATGATCTATTGCTACAACTCAACGGTTGTGGAATTGACAAATCCAAGGAGGAGAGTCGCCAAGTTCTCTCTATTATGTCAAATCTCAGACCAGAATACTTTGTCTTTGTGTCTACATTTCATTGAGTAAGGCTCGCAACATGTAAATCCTACATTATGACTTCTCTCAAAGAGTTCATGGACTCCCTTACTTTTGAGCAAGATAAATTCATTAGCATGGGGAAAATAAAACCTCCAAAAGTGCATGCACTTGTTGTGCATTATGGCAGCCATAATGTAAATCACAGATCTTATTCAAATTAGAAAAATCAGTAGCAAAAAGACAAGGGAAAAGTGCATTCACATCCAAAGAAGGAAGGGTACACCAAGCCCTTCAATGACTCCTCTCGCTCAAGAAATGAGAAAATGAAGAAAGGAAACAAATGCACCTATTGTCAAAGAGGATTCCATCCATAATCCTCTTGCATGAAGAAACAAATTGACCAAATGGCAGAAATCCTTCAGAAGCGCAACCTTGGGGACCACATCCCTTAGGGCGCCAAGTAGAAAACTGAGGATCCACCATACGGGAAAGGTAACAATTTTCATGCTTTAGTTGCAATTAATTCTTCCCCTGATGCATGGATTATAGATTTTGGTGCATCACATCATATGGTTGCTGCAAAGGAAGTCTATTCCTCTTTGGATGCATGCAAAGGAGCCCCCATTCTCATGGGAGATGACTCACCTATTGAGGTCAACGGAAAAGGTAGAGTGGAACTTTTACACAGAAGCTTTGAAGATGTGCTTCATGTTCCAAAACTTTTGGTAAACCTACTTTCAGTTTATCAGATCACTCATTCCAACACCAAAAAGAGAGTGGAATTCACTCCAGATGCAGTGAACATATATGACCTACATAGCAGCTCCAAAATTGCAACCGGTGAGGTAAACAATGGAGCCACACTGTATACATTTTCTGAATTTATTGAATCTCAATCCTCCTTATTGCCTACACATGCTAATGATAGTAGTAGGCTTTGGCACAAGAGGTTTGGTGACTTAAATTATAGGTATATGTAGCAGCTAAGCAAGCATGAGATGGTGGAAGGCTTGCCAAATATCAGTTTCTCCAAAGGAGTTTGTGAAGGGTGTGTCCTTGGCAAACATCCTAGAGAAAAGTTTGACACTGGAAAGACTCACAAAGCATCCTCTCCCCTAGATCTGATCTATAGTGATCTCATGGGGCCTTTTCCTCATCCTCCCATCAACAAAGCAAGGCATGTGCTTACATTTATTGATGGTTTCTCATGGTATCCTTGGGTGTATCTTCTTAGGAACAAATCTGAAGTTTTTGTGCACTTTGAAGATTTCAAAGCACTAGTTGAGACACAGTGAAAGAGAAAGATCAAATCCCTCCATACAGACAATGGGGGGGAATATGTTAACACAACACTTCAAAAACTTTGCCTTGAGTCCGGCATATAGTTGCAGTACATAGTTCCATACACCCCGCAACAGAATGGAGTTTCTGAGAGAAAGAACCGATCTCTCAAAGAGATGGCTTCTTGCATGTTGGATGCTAAGTCACTGCCTCATAAGCTATGGGCTGAAGCACTTAATTGTGCTATCTTCATCTAGAACAAATCTCCTCATAGGTTTGTCAAGGATCAGACCCCCTTTGAGGCTTGGAGTGGCACTAAACCAAAGGTCACCCACTTCCGTGTTTTCGGCTCCCGAGCATGGGCCATGATCCTCTTTGTAAAGAGGAAAGCTCTTGATCCATAGAGCATTGAGTGCATCTTTGTTGTATACCCTGATGGTGTGAAGGGATACCGACTCGTGATTTCCTATACGGACAATTTCATCATTGAGCGAAGTGTTAAATTTGAGGAAAGTCTCTCGCATGCACCTCAATTGTCGCATGCTAACACCTTTTATCTACCTCATGTCTGAGATGATGACTCAGTACACTCAGATGAAAATACAGAGCATGCAGATGCCGCGATAGAGCATGCAGATGCAGAGATAGAGTCTTCAGATACAAATCCAGTGCATGCATATAATGATCGACATCCAAGCCCAGATGGGGCTTCCAACAGTGAACCAAATTCCCCTTTTGATAAATTAGAGAACAAGGAGCTTACATGAGATATATGCACAAGACCACCCAGCTACTATAAATGGTCTTGTGGGGGATAATTCTGACCTTCGGAGGACTAGCTCAGAGTTTATTGAGCCTCCTCTTGCCCTCACTGCCACTGAACCATCGCCATCCTGGCATTGTCACTTGGTTTAGTCTTCCAATCCACAGTCTTATGCTAAGGCTGCTCGGCATCCATATTGGGATTCTGCCATGGAGGAGCAGTATAACTCCCTCCTCGAGAACAAAACCTGGGATATGGTCCCCCTTCCTTAAGGAAGGAAACTTGTTCGATGAAAATGGGTCTACAGGACCAAGAGTGCTACAGATGGGCAAATCACTAGACAAAAAGCTAGGCTACTAGCCAAAGGCTTCCAGCAAGTGCATGGCATTGATTATGATGAGACCTTTGCTCCAGTAGCAAAGATGGATTCCATACGCCTTGCACTTGCCATTGCGGTTGCCCAGGGGTGGGAAGTAC
>APFE031115671.1:0-43533 GCA_000404065.3 Pinus taeda | reverse complement strand
AAATTGATCGATTTCATAGTTGTCGATTTCTTCTTTCTGTGACTGGCTTAGGTTCCAATATGATTTTACCTTCCTTGTCATGTTCTGGAAAAATTATTTGAACTGAGATATTTTGCAACTTTTGAATGAATGGCCACACTTCTTCATCATTCTTCCATTCATCCCTTGCTTAGTTTATCTTATTTGGTTGGATAATATAAATACCACAAAACAGTGCTTCCACATCCTCATCGCTTCTTGAGAGTGCATTTGCAACAACATTATTCTTCTTTTTTTGGCAGATGATTTCAAAGTCATGACCCAACATTTTTTGTCACTAATTTTTTTGTTCCTCTGAAGATAATATTTGTTTTAAAATGTATTTAAGACTATCATGATCCATTTTTAACTTGAAGTGTCTTCCCATTAGATAAGGTCGCCATTTCTTAAGTGCATGTAGTATTGCCAATATTTCCTTCTCATAAATATCTTGCTTGAGGGACATTTGTTTGTATGGATGTAGCGGTAAAAATACCCAATCACCTACATCAAAACTTCTTTCACTATGATGTTGATATGCCTATTGTTTCATTAGATTTTGCACCAAAGTGGCATTATCCTTTAAAAGTTGGAGAACTTGTTATTGATGCTCGATGTGATCTTTCAGTGCTTGAACCTTTTTCTTCTTTATAGGTCCTTCTATCTCGAGAGTTTCACTAATGGTAATTTTTTCTAGTGCATTACAAGATATGGTCCAATTCATTTCTTGATCCTTGATGTGAGCTTTCACTTCTTGAACATTTTTTTTCTTGATATGTCCTTCTATCTTGAGAGTTTGAGGAGTGGTAATTCTTGGAAATGCTTTACAGGATATGGTCGGATTCATTTCTTCTTTCTCTGGGGTTGGTTCATGGTGTATATCCTCTTCTTTTGACATTTTTTTAATCCTTTTCTTCCTCCTATTAACAATCAATGTAAAATAATTTCTTCTCAGCAAAGTTATGACCTTCAATGTATTCGTTATCACAATTGTAACAAAGCCCTTTTGCTCCTTTTTCTTCCAATTTTTGTGGTGTCATCCTTGTAGGTTTTGGAAGGCTAGCAGAAACAAAACTTCCATCTTTAAAGTTGTGAGAGGTATACTTCCTTGATGCCATAAATTTTCTTTCCACTTTTCTTGCCGACCTGAATGCCTTCTCCAATGAATTAGGTTCCCAAAGATGAACCTAATGTTAAATGTCATTATTTAAAGTCCCTATGGAGACATTAATCCTCTTCTTCTCTGGAATATCATTTTCCCTTATATTCAATTTCTGAATTTCCTCAGTTTTCTCTTCCACTCAATAATTTTTTTTGAAAATTATCAATTGGCTAGAGAAGGTTTTTCTCTCTGTATCCCCATCATGTGATATCATTTCCTCTGTGAAAATTGACAACGTAACAAGTGGTTTATGAGAAAAAATCCCTTCATACCATAAAAATCGATCCAGCACAAAATATGAAGATGCAATATGTAACTTTTGTAACAATTGCACCTCATGTAGATCAAAATATTGCTCCATTTATAGTATCCAATTTACCAGAGCCTTGGCATCAAACTTCCTCATATCGCCTTTTCATGGTTTCAGGAGATCCATCTTCTAACGAATATAACTCTATAATTTTAGATCTCCAAGTTCTAAAATTACGTCTTACAATGGCCTCCTGAGTCCTCTTTATAACCCCACAATTTTAATCAAGATTGGATTCTGCAAGGCAGTTTATGTCAAATCTTCCATGATGACCTTATTATAGACTTACTTAGTAGAGTGGAATCGTATGAATTTCCACGTGTCAATATTTCAACCTTAGGACTTGAAACCGATACAAAGAAAACTAACATCCATCCTCTTTCTATAAGCTCTAACGAAATTTAAATCTGGCGCTCAAAGAGAAAGTTATGACAATTTTTTGAGGTCACCTATTTGAGATGTAATTCGAGAACCTATAGAACCCTAAATGTCTTGGACTATCTCTCCTAAAATGTAGTGAAACAAGATCTGAAATTGAGGCCCGAGCTTCACCAAGTGTTTGGCTCAAATGTGTTTTAATATGAGAGTCTCACACTTTGTAGAAAAATAATTATGGCTAAAATTCTACGATGACTTGTTTGAGATGGAATTTTGGAGCTTGCAAAAACCTTAACTTCCTCATATCATATCTCCATAAATATATTGAGACAAGGTATAAAATTTGGATTCGAGGTTCATCAAGATTGCATCTCAAATGGGATTCATTTTTAGCTTCTGAAATGTGGTAGAAGAAATGTTATAGTGAAAATACCACGATGACCTATTTGGAGCAGTGAAACCGTAGAATCCAAAGCTCTAATACCAAATGTTATGAAAACAACTTAGAAGAAGATAGAAAATATAGATCAACACCTTAAAAATTAACCTCTTTGAGGGGAAAACCTCCTTTGCATTACTCAAATGAATAATTCTTGGATGATACGAATGATAAGACCTCCTTTCTATATATATGAGTCTAAGGGTCATAATATAATAAGAGGCAGCATAACAATAATAATGTAAGGGCACAACAATAACAATAATGGCTTCTATGGGGCACCATAAGAACAATATGTGGATTACATGGGCACAAAAATATAATAAGGGGGTTGCACTAATAACAATAAGGGGTTACACTAGTACAATAGGGACATAACATAGCCATTAAAAAATTTCAAATCATATATACGGGTACATACTCTTTTGAATTAATGGAAGAAGCAACTACAAAATGTAAAACCACAGAGCCTTTGATTGTTGAAATTTATTGTAGCTTCGGTTGAAATTTTTAGTCGAATACACAACGAATAAATTAATTATTGGTCACCTCAAGTCAACACAAACAAGCCTTGCAAGTGAGCTTGTCGAAAATTCGTCATGTTGGACCCATTAGGGATAAATATCCCTCTCTCGATGCCTATTAATAAGAGCTCATTGGCACTAATTTCGTCCACCTTTATCTCGTGGAATTAGGTCTATAATTTCCATGTAATTTGGAATTCGTTTTTAAAGCATATTCACTCATATGAAGAACATTACAACGTCTCCTTTTGAATGTGGTTTGATCTCCTTATAGGGCTAATTCATAGAGTGACTTGGATCATCTACACTTATGTTTTGGTAGTTCTCTCATGACTGTAAATTGTAGAGAGGCCCAATCTCTTTTTGCCACATATTTCTGAAGTTCACCAAGGGATTTTTGGGTATATATTCTCAGTAGTTTTTTAGTAATTAAAGTGGTAAATTAAGCTTCCCATCACAATGACTTTAGGATAGTAAATTGGCGTCCTTATGCAGACCCTCTCGTTGGATAGAGGTGAAACTTTTCTCTTTATTTGTCTAGAGTTTGATTTATTATTTTAGTTTTGTTGTCACATTAACCGAGATTTAGGATAGCAATTTGGCCTCCTTGTGTAGACCCTCTCGTTCGATAGATGTAAAATTTCTCTCTTTATTTGTGTAGAATTTGACTTATTATTCTAGATTTGTTGGCACATTAATATGGATTGTTGATGGACACAATTTCTGTGATAAGAAAAGAATTTTGGTATTTTTTCTTAATGGTTTTTCCCTGGTTATGAGCCTAATCATGATGTCTCTTTTGACTATTTCCTATTGTTCATTGTCTATTAAAATATATATTCACTACTCTTATTGAAAAATTAATGGTTAATGTTTTTCATGTATATCTAGTTGTTGACTAGTAGATAAAGAAATGGTCAAAGTATTTTATGTATATCTACTTGTTGAATAGTATATAAAGAAAGAACCATTTTCATCAATCAAAGTAATGATCAATTGCTAAAAACTATCCTAGTCATTGTATCACTAGCATTCCAACATGGAACCAACTTGAGGTTTGAAGATGAAGGCATGGAGACCAATCTGTTAACATATGAGGCTCTTGATATCACATTCAATGGCATCATGTTCTAACATGGAAATTACATGCAACTACATATATATGGCTTAAATCTATGGATATTTACAATAAGGAACATCAAATGGTTCATTGGTTTGTTGCATGTTTCATAATGTTGGCTCAAGCTAATCGTAATGGTTTATTTTGTAGCAACCACATCACATCTATGTCATCGTCAATAGTATTGCATGGTCAAATATCTTTCACAATCCTCTTATATTGGACATCACTCTAATTATCAAATCACACCTACAATTAATATGGCATTATATTTATCTATAACATGGCTTTTCATTTAGGTTATGGATCAATGGAAGTCATTCATTTTGACTAAATTACTATGACTCAATGTATACAATTAGATGCATCACTGAGACTTCATTTATATGGGTCTAATATGGTGGCTTCGTTACTTACATTGATTCTCAAGCATCACTATACTATAGTAATAAAATATTTATGAGGTTAGGATCTTAGTTGATACAAGAGCACTAATATTTACCCATTCCAATAGGAAACTTGTATAAAGAAAGTAGAAACAATATAGATCATATAAAGAAAAAACCTATGTAAGTTATGGAGGAAGTATAAGTGAAGCTCGTCTATTAAAAAATTAACAAGTTGTCTCATTATTGAATAAAGTGAAGAAAAAGGCTAGGTCTCTATAAGAGAGGGCACGTAAAGTCTAATAGGTATGTATAATTCACATGTCAATTGATTATAATGTTTTAGGTCATAATGATGGTGATTTACAAAAGATAGGGATTGAGGAAGACCCTATCTAAATCATTTCCTCTTATAAATTTATTTATTTTTGGAAATAATATCTAACATTTGCACGCTAAGTTCTCTTTTAAATTAAACTATATGAAAACCATAACATAAAAGTGTTTTTTTGAAAGATAGAACCTAGGGTATATATATAAATCTAGATAAATTAAATTAAGATAAATCTTAGGGCTAGAATTCATAATCCTAGGACATGATGTTTCCTCTAAAAATGAAAACCATAATAATAGTTATATTGGAAATATAGGGTTTGTATCTAGAACCCTAGAAGTACTCTTCTAAGAATGCATTGAGACCGTAGATTAACAAAATTGACATCATTCTATTGTCTTTGTATAGTCTTGTTTGGTTGTACTTGTTGTTGAGAATACTATCATACCTATAAATCATTCCTTAAATTTGATGTGAATGATTGAAAAAGTGAACGGTAAGGACTGCAATAGACATGATGTTTAAAATTCTAGCTGATGAGTTCATTTATGATTGAAAAATGAAGCAAAACCTTGGTACAAATGAAGATAAAGCATGCAAAGGAATAATGACTTCAAAATAAATTGAGAAGATAAGTATCTTATGTTTCTTCATTTGATTTTTAAAAGTTACTAATGAAGTTAACTCTTTAAAGATGACGAGGACTCCCTATTGATGGTATGGACTCAATGCCAATGATTTGAGTAATGTGGACTCCTTGATGTTGATATTGATGATGTTGGCTCATGATAATAATGTGAAATATTTGATGATGGTATCGACTTCTTGAAGATGTTGACATGGACTTCTTAATCATATATGATGCACACTCTATGATGTTGACTATGTATGTTACTTATTGATGATTATAGGTACTCCTTGGCGACAATGTTGTATGACTCATTAATTATGTGGATGATGTGATTGGACTCCTTGATGGTGGTCATAACGCCTTGATGCTTACTCTATAACAGTGATCATGACCATAATGATGATGATGTTGACTCATTGATGATGTTGATGATGATAATTTGGTCCCGTTGATAACATGGACTCCATAATGTGGAATTGGACTACAATCTTTGATGATGACCATAATGTGGACTTGTTGATGACATGGCCTCATTGATGATAATTATAATAATCATTTTGACTTGATGATATGAAATTACTATAGATGATATGTGCTATTTATGTCGACTCTTTGGTGATAAGAAGAAGACTCCTTGATGATGATGATGATCATTCGATGATGATGTAGAATCCTTGTTAACATAATCATGATATACATTCGTTGATTATGTAATGAAATTGAATTCAATTTGAGAAGGCTAACATCAAGAGGGAGTTGACACACTCTCAAAAGATAATTATTATCTTTATTGTTTTACTTATTATATCATTATGGGTCTCTTGGTTTGCTTTGTTGTTCTTGTTCTTCAACATCCTCCTATGGAGGATGAATAGTACATGATGAAGATTGCCAAGGTAAATCATTGGATATATTGGAAGAACAACATGACAAAATACTTGTGATAGGCTATGTAATTAGAGGAAACGAACAATATTAGCATGATTAAAGCATTCTTCTATTGTAAGTGTTGATGAATGATGTTGACCTATATATTCTAAAGGTGAACCCATGATTTCTTATGTTATGTATAGGAATTATGTTTAAGAGGGTGTTAGTTGGTATAATTGAGTGTAAGTCCATCGATATCTTTTTGATAAATGATTTGCAGAATATTCAAGTCTCTAATGTTGACTTGATTATTTCATTGACTGGTTTGTTGATCTTTATACTGACATTTATTGTTATCTTCTAGATTCAACTATGGACACTCACATTTTCCTTTATGAAAATCTAGTTATTTCCAATGTTTTCTTCTATGAGAAGCCACTGGTAAGGTCTACTATTTTCTCCTTAGAGTTTCTGATGTTTTCTTCCAAGAAAATCCCTACATAAATCTTAATGAATGATTAAATATTGTTATCATGGCTACATTTATAATGTTAAAGTGGTTTCTAATGGTTATAAGAAGGAACTGGAATGACTAAGAATCCCCTTGATGAGGGAACACTGATGACATAACATCATATTGACGCATTAATCCTAGAGAATGTGTCAAGAGACATTATCATCCTGGAGATGTTTTAATGGATTGCTCCCATAGGTTGCATGCCAAGAGATATTTTTTTTGGAATATGTATTGGTGGAATCCACTCATATCTTATGTGTTGAGAGACATTATTTCCTAGGAGATGTATTGATGGATCCCTCTAATAGTTTGTGTGCTAAGAGACACTATTTTGAAGGAGATGTATTGATGGATTCCTCGCATAGGTTATGTGTTGAGAGACATTATTGTCAAGGGATGTATTGATGACTCTTCCTATAGCATATATATCACGAGACATTGTTTCCTGTGAGATGTGTATATGATTCCTCTAGTAGTCTAGGTGTCGTGAGACATTATTGTACTAGAGATGTATTTATGATTCCTCTTCTAGGTTGTGTTACTTGAGACTTTATGGTATCAGAGATGCTTTATTAGTTCCTCCTCAAGGATGTCTGCAATGAAACCTTATGGTTGGGGAGATTATTTCAAATGGATGTTATGTATCTTTCCTTAAGATGACATTGATATATAAACTTGGATTGTGTTATCTTCCTTAGGATGTGGATCATGAGGTCTATGGATTGGTCAAGAAGATTGATCTAGAGGGAGAATGAAATAATAAAACCCTAGCTAAGAGGGAGTGTTTCAATATATTATATCGTCAACCAATATTTTTCATGAAATACATAAAGAAGAAATTAATTATTCTTCACCTCATGTCATCACAAAAAATCCCCACAATCCAGCTCGCTGGAAGTTCATCATGACAGCCCCATTAGGGTTACCTATCCCTCTATAATGCCTATGGATAAGATTTCATTGCTTCTCATTTCATCCACCATTATGTCAAGAAATTATGTCTGTAATTTCCATCTAATTTTTGCTCCTATTTCATTGCATATTCACTCATGCAAAGAGTATGACAAGGGATCATTTTGAATGTAGATTGATCTCCTTATATGGCTCATTGATACAATGGCGTGGATCATCTACACTTATGTTTTGGTACTTATCTTGTCGCCAAGACTTCGAGAGAGACTCACTCTCCTTTTGTGGCATATTCCTGAACTTCATTGAGGGATTTTTCAGTATATATTCTCGGATTTAATTTGTGATTAAAGTGGTAACTTTGAGCTCCCATCACAATGACTTCAATACAATAATTCAACATCCTTTTGCAAATCCTCTCATTGGACAAAAGTGAAATTTATCTCTTTATCTGTGCATACTTTGGTTGATTCTATTATATTTGTTGTGAAATTAAGATGTACTATTGATGGAAAAAATATCTCTCTAATAAGGAAATAATTTTGGGTTTTCCCTTTATGGGTTTTCCCTTTATGGGTTTTCCCTAGCTATGAACCTAATATTGGTGTCTCATGTCTATTTATTATTTCATATTGTTCGTTGTCTATGGTGATCGTTATTGACTAATCTTGTTGAAGATTTAATGGTTGAATATTTTCATGTATAGCGTATTATTGACTAAAGGATAAAGGAGGAACTATTTCCATAAATAGAAGTAGTTATTAATTGTAAAAACCTATTCTAGTCATTGCATCACTAGAATTTCAACACGGAATTTGGAGTAAAACAAAATAGAAATGATATAAAACATGTCATTATAAAATGTAAATTTGTTCAAGTCATTACAGAGGTAATATTTATCAAAGGTATGGACTTAATTATCACCTAGGAACCTAAGTAATAATAAGTATTTGAATCTAACATGCTCTCCCCAAGTAATTTAACTAAAAAAGGGGAAATGAGAACTAGGAGGACTTGTAATTGAAGTCCATAAGCTTGTTCCCATGCATGGTCACCTAAGACGAGAGGAGAAACTAGGAAGAATGTTAAGTTTTAATATAAATGCTGGAATCAAAGTGTTGAAAACCCAAGAAATTAATTCATTTCAATATAACAATTGCTTCACAAATTCCAATTGGGTTACCTAGAGGAAAAATGAAACATCATAAGTTAATTTGTACTAATTAAAAATGAACATAACCATTGACAAATAAATGGGAAGGAAATTATATTAAACACCAATTACCTTTAGGAATGTCCTACAACTATCTTAAACCCATGAGTTTTCCTACGTACAAGAAAAAGGGTAACCATTAAACTTATTACTATTTATAACTACACAAAATTATATACACCCATATCATGGGAGGAGCTAAGAGAGTTCTAGTAACAATATTTACAAGTATATTTAATAAAATTCATACAAGTATAGGTAAAGAGTCAAACAAATAAGACTAAAGGAAAAAAAAACAAGGTCATAAATAAAGGTTTAAACCCAAATCTTGACATTAAATATATACAACACATGATTCATCAAATCCCAAAGTCGCGTGAAATGAAAAACCATGGGAGATGTAAAAATACTACCGTCATTATCATGAACTTGGAAATAGAAAACATCGAATTATAAAGGTGTCAAATGGCCCTATTGTACAACGAAACGAAGGGAAGCTTTGAGATGTTGAGAGTATTACATATTCACTAGATATGTGATATGTAAACATAACAAGCCCAAATTCTCCTTCACCATCTTGAGAGAGAAAGGAGGTAGGGTTTTGAAAAAGAAAATCAAATTTCCATGTAAACACCATAGACCCTCTAGGATTGGTATACATGACTCTATAATTATGAGTGTTGAACATGCCAACCGCTCATAGGTTCGAGTGAACATGAATTCCAACCACAAGACTAGAATATGCCTCACATGCAACCATGGAAAAAAAAAAGTTAGTATCTTAAAGAAAACAAAATTCAAACAAGAAAACCATGAAAACTTTGAATTTCATTGTCATTGTAAATGAATTCATAAAGAGGAGAAATCACATTGGTAATGTAGTAACATGCCCTCTACTCTGTTATCACTCAGAAATTTCTCTAGAAGTTATTAGAAGAAAGAAAATAACCAAGGTAACCACGAATCAACTTTTTAGCATAGGCTATAGCCAACCTAGGCTCAAAGAGGGCTCTCTCTATATGATCTGACTTTGTCTGTTTGGATTTCAGGCTAGTTATGAATGTTTTGGGATTTTTTGATTTGTATTCAATATTGGACGGTGGGATCCAAGTTAATTCTGTGTTGTTGTTCTTAATAATAATAATAATAATAATAATAATATCCATTTTTAAGGTCACAGCCAAGCCAGACACCAAATTGGTGTATGAGACCCCCTTGTTAGTGGGACAAGGGACCCACCTCCGTGCAGCGATTTGACTGCTAAGTCTACGAAGGCATACATACTCTATCCCCCTCTGGTTTTGAACCCGTGACCTCTTAGGAGAAAACACATGCTCTTAACCATTAGGGCCACTCAAGTTACACCACCTACACATTGCTGTTATACCAGTTTAAGTGTTGCTGAGTATTGTTCTGTTTGTGTTGCTGAGTATTGTTATGTTTTTCAGTTTTTACTTTAAATTATCAGAAATTTCCTGTTGCTGCAACACCAAGTCTCTATTGCTGCAACACCGAATACTGTTGCTGCAACACGGTTTCTAGTGAAGCAGTTTTCTGTTTTTCTGTGTTATAATGCCGCAACACCGAATACTATTACTGCAACATCAAGTCCAGAAAACGAAATTTTCAGTTTTCTGAGTAGAAACAAAGCATTTTTGTGTTGTCTGTTTGTTAAAAAATTTAGCAGAAAATTCCAACCAAAAAAAATTGAGAATTGTGAGAAGAAAAGTGAGAGGTCTCCATGAACTGGTCGTCAAGAATATTCATCACGCAAAGTAGAGGAGTAATATCGAGCTTGGAAGCGTAAATATTTGATTCTAGTGGAAGAATGAGCCACTCTGACCGATGGACTGGAGCAGGTAGAAAGGGACATCGAAATACTGGAAGCGGAGAAACATGCACTTTTGGATAACCTGGTGGTGTTAGAGGGTTCGGATGATGATTCGGATTTGGAATCTTCCAGTTAAAACATTTAACCAGAGACTCGCACTTTTGCATAAACTGGTGGTGCTAGAGGGTTTGGTTGATGATTCGGATTTGGAATGTCCCACTTCAAAACATTTAAGCAGAATATCAATGGCGCTTGGTCGAGAGGTTATTTTTTCATTTGTGATTTAACATCCGCGTTTGGTGCGAGGCGCTTCCTGAGATGGCTTGTACTGTTATCAACGTAGTGAAAAGCTATGGGACATGTCTCCCACTATTATTGTCATTTTTTTTTCCAAATCATTTTCACTTGTGTTATCGTTCTATCATGAATCTTTTCCTTCCTATGTCGAGCGGTATTTACTTATTTTTTTATTTTGAATCAAGTAAAGCCTTTTTGAGATAAATCCTTTTATCTGTGGAATATAACCGTCCCGTGAAATTAAAATCCATGAAATTGTGTAATTAAATAATAGATTTTCAACAATATCTCGATATTATGTATTCCAAATGAATATGATGAACTAAAATGTATTAATTATATTAAATGGTTACAATACCTAATAGGGATGTAGATATTATAGGTTGGAAATGAATATAGTTTCCTAAAAACAAATTTGTACAAATATTTTATATAAAAATAAAATAGGAAAATAATATTTAGTTTTTGCACCAGTGCGAGGAAAATAATATTTAGTTTTTGCACCAGTGCTTTTAATGTATTTTTAGTGTATTGAGTAATTTATTTAAAGTGGTGATATGACAAGATATTGTATAAAAGATATATGGGAAACGACGTTTCTTTATGAAGTAAGATGAATGAACGTATAATATATATGTGAATGTGTAAATGTGTAATATATATAAAGTTAATTTTTAAATGATTTTAAAAATTAAATTAAATTATATCTATCATATATTAAAAAATTAATATATTAGTGATATATTAAGTTAAAAGTAAGTTATTATTATTTTTAGTTAATTTTTAAATATAGAAATATAAAGTATGTAATAGGATTAATTGGGATATTTTTTATTTTATATAAAAAAAGAAATGAAATTTAAGATAAAGTATTAATTATTATTAAAATCAAAATATAAAAATATTATTTTAAGTAACATTCTATTATTTTTCACTATAATGAATATTATTAGAAAAAAACTACTATTAAGAGCTTTCTTTCCGTTGTACTATTTAAATATGTTTTTTTAATGTAGGTATCTTTTACGAAGTAAATGTCCTTCTTAACTTTTTACCTCACTCTTTACTTCAATTTTATAAATGACTTTTATTTGAGTAGTATAACTCTTTACTTCAATTCTATAGATACCTATTATTATTTAAGTAGTTCTCTCACATATTGCACTTCTTTAATATATTATCTTTCAAACTACCAAAAATAAACAACTAACAATGCAATGGGTTAGTTAACCAACCCTTTAAGAAATATGGAAGTTATTTTGATTACACCATTAGAAATTACCAAAAATAAACAGCGAACAATGCAATGGGTTAGTTAACCAACCCTTTAAGAAATATGGAAGTTATTTTGATTACACCATTAAGAATTAAGAATTTATTGTGAAAATGTTGAAATAAAATTTAAGTTTTCCAAAAAGTTGTTTTTTAAGTTAAGTTTTATTTGTATTAGGTTCCATTATTTTTTAATAAATTTTATTTGTATTAAGTTGTTCTTGAAAAAAAGTTGACCTTTCCCATTTAAGATATTATCAAAAAGAAAGTTTCATTGATGATTAGTATTTATTTATTGTAAAAATGCCTCAATACCCAACAAAAAGCGAAAAAGGGAGAAACAACATTAATCCTTTAATATATCTGCATCATCTTTTGGACAAACTACTTTAAGTTTCCATACCCTAAAGTGAAGAAAAAGTTATAAAAGAAATGATATATGGAAAGAGATGATCCTCATAGTATTTACGAATCTTAAAATAATCTTTCTCATCGTATAAACATACGAGAAATAGTTATAAATTCAAAATTTAAATATCATATTCAATTTTAATAGGTGTAGGTTGTAGCCTCTAAACCTTAAATTTATTTTTTTATCATGGTTTGTAATTCTGATAAGTCAATATTTTTAGCGAGATGCAAGTGAATATATAATTAGAATTTAAATTATTATAATATTTATAGGAAAGTAGATTTAAAAGGTTGCAATGAAAGAAAAATTGTATGATATTAAATAATAAAAATAATTTGCATTTTTGTTAATTAATATTTATTATTATTAAAAATCCTTTTTTTTTTAAGTTAAATTAGATTTAAACAAAAAGTTTAATAAGTTTGGATTTAAATAGTTTATTGTTTCTCGAACTTACCTTTTGACATATTTTTTAAGATAGAAAGATTGTCCATTTTCCCTTATTACAAAAATAACTCAACTCCAACCAACAAAATAACTCAACCCCAACCAACAAAATGGAGGAAAAAAATTAATCCCTTCATATATCTCCGCCTATCTTTTCCACAGACTACTTTAATCTTCCATACACCACAAAAAGTGAGAAAAATTCATAAATGCAAACATATATAAGGAAGAGAGGACCCTCATAGTATTTCTGCGTGCTAAAATACCCTTTCGCATGGCATAAAGTTTCCTTAACTTGAGAACATGTTAAAGGTACTATTTAGTTCCCTAAATATATGAGGAAAACTTATCAATTCAAAGCTCTAAATATAATATTCAATCTAAATAAGATTACGTTTTAGCCTTGCATTCTCAACTTTGAAGTTTCATTTTTCTCATTCCGTGAGAGTTATTAAGATCATGATAATTTACAATTTTGATAGGTAAATCATAGCATGATGCAAAAGGGTCTATATGTTGATATGTTTGTGTGTGAGTTGGCTTTAGCATTAGTTGTTAGGAGAAATTTTGTTATCTTCCAAATCTTGGTTCAATTGTTTTAGGTAGCATGTCTATCTCATATCCATTATTTTTTGTAATGATTTTAAGTCTTGTTGTTTAAGGCATATTTAAAGGACAAAATGTAATGGATAAAATAATCAATTAAATACTCACGTTCAAAAATGATATGGGTTAATGTAAAGGCCATAACGAGCTTAAGTATATTATTGAATATATAGAATAAATAAAAATTCTAAGAAGATATGGAAAAGCTTTTAAAATGTGTGAAGACAAAACTTTATGTTGGCAAATTTACTCATTAAAAATATATTAAATTATATGGAATAAAGGAGAAATGTAATAGTAAAACAAGAAAAATACTTAAACAAATTTTGATATTATTAATGAAAAAGTATGATGTGGGTCATAGAAAATCATTTAAAATACAACAAAATCTTAGAATCAGCTTCTGCGATGCACCTTTAAATAGAACTTAGCCCTAGGAGATGCATGCTGAAAACACAATATTTTTCTATAATTTACACAAAATTTACCAAAAAGACAAAAGTTTGTTTTTTTTTTTTTTTACTTTTTGAAGGAATGCCCTTAGTGAGAAAGACTAGTGCCTTATCAATTTAGGGAAAAGGGAGTCTACGATACAAATTATTCTATTGTTTATTTTGGAGTAATTATAAATCCAAAAAACACTAGGGAAAATAAGTTAACTTAGCTTATGGTTTGCAATTTAGGTTCTCAATTTTGTAGACCATTAAGGAAGAGGAAAAACCTATCTCTATTCCTCAAATACTAAAAGAAATGGCTTACCTCAATAAGAGGTAATGAAGAAAACACCAAATAACAAATATTAGCACAACAATATACATCTTGTGGGACATAATAACAAGATAAAGAAAACAAACTAACTTTATTCACCATGCAATATTCAAGATACACCATAAGCATCCATGAAATTATATGACATCATATCACATCATCCAGCAAAGAAGGTTACCCAACTAGGTGTCTATTGCACATTAGAGGGAAATAACACTCATGAAAAGAGTAATAATCTAAGTTTGACAATGATCAAAAGGAAAATTACTCCCCTTATTTGTTTGACGATATCTAGTTTGATTTTCCCAAAATTAAACTAGAAAGCCTTAATATCAATTAAAATCCATAAAATAAGATGAATAGGTCACATGCCAACTCCCAAAGATAAAAAGAAATAAATGGAATAACTTGAAATTAAACCTCATTTATTCCAAATGTGAGACTTTAATCTCCTCCAAAGATCATGCCATTATCTAAGGGGCATGTCCCATCATGAATAGGTAGAAGAAATATTTTAAGTGATGTATAATATGCCTGAGCTCATTGATCTCCACTCAACGAGGTGGAACATAATAGACATTTCTCTCAAAATCCCATGTGATCCTACAACAAGGTGCACCTTGCCACCAAATGAGGAACGAGGATGACATCATGAAAGTAGGCATGATGTGATCAATGTATATGGTGTATCACACCATCTAAAGGGGTCTAGAGTAAAAAAAAAACATTACTTACAATCGATACAAGTTCATCATCCATAAATAAGGTAACATTCTTGTCTTGGAGCATATAGATATATTAGCAATGCACCATCTTTTCAGTTAGCATCCTAGCACCAAAGGTAAATGTCCTTAGTATTGGAATACTAGGAAAGTCACATCATTGGCGCATAATCCACATAAGTCACAATGATCTAAAAAGAGGTATTCAACATTCTCCACCAAGATCCATGTATCATCATAAATGTTGATGGACACATTTTACAAAATTTTGGAGAAGAAACAATTACCCCAAATGGATCCTAAGTTCGCATGCAACAATAATCTAACACATACTCAAAGAACAAAGTGAGATCAATATCATGAGTACAAGAACCATAAAATCATTAAGGTAACCATATTGAATGTTGAATCCATTCAATTAATTCAGACAAATATCATCCTCAAATTTCCTAGATCCTTGAGAAATAGTTGCTAGGCCCGCCATTTAAAATGATAGGCATTATGGATTGGGTTTTACTTGACGATAGGTGTCATATTATTATTATAAGTTACGGAAAGCATAATCCATGTCCTCCTAGGTAAAGGAAATGCATAGCCGCTTAAGTTAACTCACCTCAGCTTTGTTTTTTGAAGCCTCATATGTTTCCTTTTACTTTCCTTCTTTGTTACAACTTGTTTAACAAAACTTATTGATTTATAAATTTATAATGGCTACATAATCCCCATTCAATGATGAGAAATTTATTCCTTTAAAGACAGTTCATTTTACTTTCATATGCATATATACTCTTGGGGATGAGGGGCTATATATATATATATATATATATTAAAATATATATATATATATATATATGGGGGGTAGAGATGAAGTTATTCTTGGATTTTTATTGTTTTCCTTCCCTTTCCATTATTTTTCATTTTAATATTAGGCTTATTCTTTCTTTGTTCTTACAACTTCATGAACCTCTAGTATATCAAACCGCTTCTCATACAACAAATCCAACATGAGACTGCTATGAACGAGCCACAATAGTTAACTGAAATATGGGATAACCAATATAAAAAGATCATGGCAAGTTTTGACTATGAATAGAATGGAGCACTACAAGGATAGAGAGCCTCTTATTTGTGCCCCTCCTAGAAAGTGAAAGAAACATCCTAACAAAGGTCTCACTAGATTGTGGAGACATGATAAAAATAAAACCCATGATGAATCAAAACAAAAAGATAGAGAAAAGGAGTGTATTCAATTTTAAAGTTGTGATCCATAATATAATTTATTAAATGATTCAAATGAAAGAACATGAATGAAATAATGGTGAATGTGCCTCACAATAGATAACTAGTCTCCATTGAATTAGTAGGCTATATTGATGAATACACTAAGAGGATCATGGATGTAATTTGTAATATCCGTGAGTGGGTGTAATCATGTCTGGTTAGATTGAACAACACTAGAAAGAATGATAGAAAATCCATGAAGAATATTGGATCAATTATGTAAATGAATAATTATTAATAAATAAATAATAATAACAATAAAATCTCATTGTTAAATGAGATTGGATAATTCTCTAGTAATAGGAATTCTAGATGAAATTCTAGATAATCTTAATGAATGGGAGAGAAAAAATCAATTAAGCTAGCTAGAGAAAGATGTTGGGATTGGAAAAGAATAAAAAAGTTGTGGGCAATAAAGGTGGATTTTATGGAAAAGCCTAGGAAAGTGGATGAAAAGATCCACAAAAGCTGGACACCTCCAAAAGAAACTTTATCATGAAAAAAAAGTATTAAATACCTACTGAGGGGATCATGAGAGGTGGTTGATACCTTGGCAAGAATCTCATCTCGGCAGTGAAATGGAGGAAAACATTTCTAAGTTAGGTGTTGAAGGTGTTTGATTGCCAATTCTACTCATATACAATGAATTTGGGTGAGACTGTTTGTTGTTCTAATTTAATTATCTAATGCACAAAATTACATATAGGTGTTTCATTTTTTTGGAAAATTGTCATAATAATTATGTTTTTCTTGAGAATTAGTATTATGGATATAGTGTTGAAAGTATTACCAGGATTTTACATATAGATGCGCAAAATCAGTTAATATTTGTTATGCATGCAACCTCTGAAAATGAACACAGGGACATATAATCGCTCGTTTGTATAATCGAATGCTAACTTGGATATATAGGTGAACCGATGCGGATAAATACCGCCACTTCTATAACTTGATCCTATATATAACACTATATTCAGATATGTGTTTACAGTATGTAGAGATGTTAAGATATGTTAAGATGAGATGATAAATATTACTAAATTGGCCTTACTAATAACATACCTGTGTTTTGGATTAATAGATTTACTTTTTAGGAAATTATATTCATGATGAAGATGAGGGTAGTCAGTAGGGTGAAATATGATTTCGTCTTAAAATAGAGTCATGACTTATTTAAAAGGCATATGTTTATTCTACTAATAATAAATAAGAAATTGTGATGCTTCGGGTATAATGCATATGGATGTTTAGTTGAAGTTCTGGTTTCTTAAGCACTATAAAGGACTTTCAATGTGAAGTTTATACGATTACGTGAAATAACCGGAAATTATAATCAGAAACTGAAAGGAGGACTAACTGGATCAGTAAAAAAAAGGAACGAAAACTAAAATACCTATACTCCATGATAAAATAATTCCACCGTAAATTTCCGAATAAATTTATTCCAATGACTTATAATTATCTAGACACGCTATGTGAGAAAAAGACAAGAGCAAGCACAAGCACTAAATTCTTGATGGAATTCCTAACAGTGTTATGAGTTAGTGTTAACTTAATTGCATGCCATGTTAGTTTGATCCGCTGTAAACGAGTATAAAGTTCGTAGATTTTAAACTGTTAATTTTTACTCCTTGTATGTATCGGGTCTTAGAAAGCTACTGTAGTCGAAGGACTGATACTAGGATTTCACGTAAATTAACAATGGAAAATGTAATCAAGCAAACGTGGAATTTTTGAAAGTAGTTCGTAAATTAAAGGTTGCCCACTTATCTGATTTTAGAGTTGACATATTCCTCACATTTTTAATACTGTATATCATATCCAAATTATTTTAATCATGGGTTGATCTCACAATCATAATAGGGTGTGATGTCCTAAACATTAATGCAAATACTACGAACTATGTACAACAAGTAACAACGTAGTGGATCTGGAACTACTAATGCAGATAAGAACCGATTCGCGGAATTATATGGTCACGCTAGTTATGAATACAAAAACACAATTCACTAAGAAAAGATAAATTGTTACTAATAATCATAATTGTGGTAGCAGTCACCATACAAATGAAATGGATAAACCGCAAAACAAGAATTAATGTAACATAAGAATGTACACGCATTGGAAGGGATTAACCGAATGGAAGCACTATAATTACTACGGAGCAACAGAAAAGATAGCGAGAAGTATACAAACGTAGACAATAAAATAAATTCATATGATGGATTACATATAGAATAGAACCATATTAAATTCAGATGATATGGACAATAAAATAGTAGTCATTTAATTAGAACCACTATAACATAGAGGCTAACAGATCCAATTTAAAATCGGAAGCATCCTGAATTACATCGCTGATAAGAAGCATGCATACATATATATTTACAAGTATCCACAGGAGGGAGAAATCTACAGTCTGGTAATATAGTCATTATAAAGTTTTTTTTTTTTGAGTAGTCGAAAGTATTAAGTCGTCCCTATGGACATTCAGAAGACTCAGAAACAAATAGTTTCATGGTTAAACTATATAGATGCTCCAACTGAGGCTCTCAGCTATAAGGTAGCATAAATTATACAGAGGCGGTGCCATAACAAGGAGTAACGTCCATGAGAAAAACACAGTAAAAGTATTGTGTAATTAACAAAATCCAAGTCACTCTGGGATTACAACAGTGATAGGGGTTCCCTAGGAGTACAAGAGCATCACCACTCAAATATTTCAACAATGCTTGAACTCCAACAAGGAAAGCGACTAACCTAGGAATTATGCAATGACACAGCAAGGTTGACACGAAGGTGTTTCTTTATCTGCAATGAAATTTCGGTGAAGGGTTGCATATGCCTATATAAAAAAGAAGAAGAAAAACCCTTAACGTCATATACGCTACAAAATGTATTGCAAATCATTATCGACCTGCAATTTCCTTGGAGGGCATCGTTGCTTCAACGTAATTAGCTCTTGCAATTTCCTTGGAGGGCATCGTTGCTTCAACGTAATTAGCTCTTGAAGAACGATGGCTATGTCATGGATTGGAGAATCCGCAGTTGAGGGCTGTGGGGAGGCATGATTTTCATCCACCGAATGGATTGAAATCTATGAGCCTAAAAAAGATTTCTTTGAAGAGGTGGATTTCTTCAAAGATATTATGCTCTCATACCAATTGATTTACTTACACTTTTGAGAAAAGGATTCAAATAATCACATAACAAAGAAAAGAGAATAACAAAACAACTCTCTGGAAATATCATCATTTATTATGAGGGAAAGATGAGCATTTTATAAACAATGCACAAATCTATTAGCCTAAAAAAAATTCTTTGAAGAGGTGGATTTCTTCCCAGATATTATGCTATGATACCAATTGATCTACCTACACTTTTGAGAAAAGGATTCAAATAATCACATAACAAAGAAAAGAGAATAACAAAACAACTCTCTCGAAATATCATCATTTATGATGAGGGAAAGAAGGAGAAGGTAGAGGTCCAATGAAAATAGTCCATTGGTGGTAGTATTTATTTTCTAAGATTCATTGATGAATATAGCATGAAGACATGGGTGTATTTTCTCAAAAATAAATCAGATACATTTTTAAGGTTCAAAGAATTAAAGAAGAAGTAGAAAGGCAAAGTGGAAATCTTTTAATAGTACTCAGATCCGACAGAGGAGGAGAGTAGAACTCCAATGAATTGAAAGTTTTTTTGTCAATAACAAGGAAGCATAATGCAGAATACAACAAGATATACTCCACAATAGAATGGAGCAATAGAAATAAAAAATTAGTCAATCTTAAATATGGTCAGATGTATGCTTTGTGAGAATAAGTTGTCAAATAACTATTGGGCTAAATTATTTTCGACAATAATGTATTTTCTCAATAGATCTTCAACAACAAATCTCCAAGATAGAGTACCCCAAGATGCATGGGATGATAAAAGGGTAAATGTATCTCACTTTAGATTTTTTTTATCAGTAGTATTTTCACATTTTCTAAAGCAACTAAGAAATAATGTTGATGATAGGAGCGAAAGATGTATTTTCCTAGGTTGTAGTGAGAAGACAAAAGCGTACGAACTATATAATCCAGTTACCATGAAATTTGTTTTAATAGGTGATGTCATTTTTAAAAAAAATAAATCTTGGTCTCATCGAGTTGATGAAGCTTCATATCAGTCTTTTTATACACCACAACCACTAAGATTGCAGGTTGAAGAAGAATAATACCATTCTAAACATGGTACATCTTCAAGTAGTGTATCCATCAATTATTCAACATGTTTGGAAGAAAATTAGAAAACAAGAAGGATCAGAGGAATATATGAGCAAGGGAATGAGTTTGACTAATAGAATATGTTTGCATTTCTGTTCAACCAACTCATTTTGAGGAAGCAATTAAAGAAAATAATTGGGTAGATTCAATGAACCAAGAAATTGTTTTCATAGAGAAGAATCATACATGGGAATTAGTTGATCTCCCAAAAGATAAAATGATAATTGGTGTAAAAGTGATATATAAGACCAAGCTAAATGAAAAAGGAGAAATTGAGAAACATGAGGAAAGGTTGGTTTCCAAAGGATTCTCACAAAAGTGCGGTGTCCATTATGGTGAAACCTTCTCTCCAGTAGCAAGGTTTGATACTATCATAACGATTCTTTTCACAACATCTGAATACAAATGGAAAGTCTAGCAACTTGATGTAAAATCTGTCTTTCTAAATGGTATATTATAGAAAGAATTTTATGTAGAGTAGCCTCCTCACATCGAAGTTTCAGGACAGGAACATAAGGTATACATATTGAATAAGGCTTTGTATAGTTTGAACAAGCTCCTAGAGCTTGATATAGTTACATTGACACCTATCTCATAAAACATGGTTTTTGTAGAAGTAGTCACAAGCAAACATTATATACCAAAATGCATGAAGGTAAAATTCTTATTGTATGCCTTTATGTACATGATATTATTTATACAGGAAACATGATGTTAGAATATTTCAAAGTAGCAATGCAAATAGAGTTTGATATGACACATCTAGGAGTCATGAAATACTTCTTAGGAATTGAAATTCACAAATCTTCTAATGACATTTTTTTTGGTCAACAAAAATATGCCATTGATATGATCCAAAAGTTCAAAATGACCAATTGAAAACCCGCAGGTACACCAATTTATCAAGGCACAAAACTAAGCAAAGAAGATGTAGCGGCACGAGTTGATTCAACAATGTATAAAAGTATAGTTGGTAGTTTGTTGTATCTAACTGCAAATAGACCTGACATTATATTTGGAGCAAGTTTTGCCTCTAGGTTTATGTAGTCACCTAAGATCAATCATTGGAAGGTTGAAAAAATGATCTTAAGGTATATTGCACGCACAATAGACTATGGTTTACTCTATACATTTTCTGGAAATTGTTCACTTTCAGGTTATACAGACAACAATTATGCAGTGAGTTTAGATGATCACAAAAGCACTTCAGGGTATGTTTTTCATATTGGATCCAATGTGATTTCATCAGCATCCATGAAACAATCAATTGTTTCAATATCTTCTATAGAGGAAGAATATGTAGCAGTAAATTTAGTAGCTTTTCATGTTGTGCAGTTGAGAAGATTTTTGAAATATATTCCAAATATTGAGAGGGAGACAACTCCTATCTAATGTGATAACAGTTTGGTAATTTCTTTATCAAAAAATCATGTTTTCCAAAAAAACAGAAAGTGCATTGACACTCATTTTCATTTCATCCATGAGCTTGTCAATCAAGGTGACATAGTACTTCCTTTTGTGGTTCCAAAGATCAACTAGCAGATATTTTCACAAAGCCATTGGGCAAGAATGTATTTGAATTTCAATGAGAACAATTAGGCATTATAAGTATCTCTAAACGTAATCGTTAATATTAGGAGTGGACGCTTAGATATTAATCTCACTGTCAGTTAGGCGTCATCTCATTTGATTTTGTTGTTTGCTAAGTGTTGTAGACAATTCATTTTTACTTCAGTTCTACTCCATAGGTGTTGAGTTCTACTTCAATAATCTATTGTTAATGTTTACACTACAATCTATTTAACCATTTTGAATATTGAGAAGGGAAATATCTTATCGACGTTTTTTGTCATTCTTTGTCATTTTCCTCTTTAAATTCATATGTATCTCAACACAAATGTAGATGGTAGAATTGATGCACAAGATAAAATAAAATCTGAAAAGTTTCTATATACACTATTATGTACGTGAATTTAGGAATTAACACCGAGAGAAATCCACGACTTCATGGCATTTTGAAGAACTTCATTGAATAGTTTGACAAATTAGATAAAAATATTTATGAAATTAACCCAGTGAAGAAATCAATAGCTTCAAGGAGTTTTGAAAAACTACATTGAGTATTTTTCCAACTTAGATAACAATATTTATGGAGGTTGAACTTCTATTTATTTTCTAACCAACAACCAGATAAGCAAAAAAACCCTAACAAAATAAATATATGTCATTTGATGGGTAGAAAATTTAATGGAAATATGCAACCTATAAGAAACAAACCATTCTAAACAATTGTTTGGTATGTAGAGTATTTTCTACATCACAATTATTTAGAGGAAGATTGTGAATTTATCTAGCATATTTAATGTTAGTGCCCATCTTCCTCGACGAATGATTACTGATGGAGATGCCTCTCCACTGTGAAAGAAGGTGGTGCACATCAGAAGTGATGGAGCTATTCAAATGCAAGTGTAGAGGAGGTATTCTCTAGTAGTAGTTGATGGAAGGTAACGAGATGGAAAGATATACCTCATCATTTCTCCATTTTTTCTTTGAAAAAGATGAAGTGCCCTTTGAGATTGAGCAACATTTTGAATTCTTGTCATTGGTTTTGTTTCTGGAGAGAAGAGGGTGTTGAGTTTGATCCACCAACACCCACCACCATGGAATTGAGTTGCCCACTCTGAGACGAGGCATGGATGGCGAATGGAACATGCATATGGCTTCCAAGAGACCCTCATCATTGAAGGTCCGCTTCCATTTCTTGCAGATGCAAGAAGCCATGGCAAAATATGCCATATTTAGATACTGATTACTTGCATCGCTACTTTAGCTCCCAACCTTTGCACTGCTATAATCTTCAAAACCACTCACCATGCATAGCTATAAACACATGGTGTGCTTAACCTGAGGTGAAATGAATGATTTTTAAAATAAATGTGTTATTCTTTGATTTCAAACTAAAAACTAATTTATCTGTTTTTTATATCATCTTTTGGATGATGTATCAAATAAACAATATTCTCTTGAAAAACAATCGAGTCAATCCATTTATTTAAAAATCTTAATTCCTAAAGACCAATTTCAATATAGACAACTTCTACCCCATAATTATCAATGGAAAACTTATCATGGAGCTTTCTAGCCTTTCAATAAAAAAATTAAACACCAATGAACAAAACAATGGGTGCCCATAGTCCTCGAGCCTGAAAACCATGTCAAGTTTAGTTAATCCACTCAAACAATCCCTTCTTTAACCTCTTCATGAAATTGGCTATTGCCAATCATTCTAGATCTCACATTCTCCTATTCCAATCATATATCAACACACCTACCAACTTGGTACCTCTCATAGTGGTATATTCAATAACTCAATTACTCATTCCACTACAATGTCTTAATGCCTTACAACAATGCATAGGTAACATGTCTGAATAAACATCAAGCTTTACAACTTCCTCTCCCACTAGATATCTAATAAACTCAACCAATACCCATAATTCAACCATCATACAAACCTTATTCTATAGGAGGGGCATTCTAATTCACCCCCACCTCCAAATTTCTCTTCCTTCTCTTACTCTGTGCCAAACTTCTACTCGAGAAAAATATTATCTAAATTTCCTGAAGCCATAACCATCCTCTCCTCATTCATTGCTTGCTTCCTTGTACTATTTCTCACATTTGTCTCATCGATCACTAGTTTTCATTCGCTTCTCTAATTTTTTTACACTTATCCTACATTTCGATAGTTTATCAATGTTTCTTTCATTATGTCGTCATCCTCATCGAAGGGAGGCTTAACATCCTCTTCTACATCTTCCTTAAATGAAAAAATTAGTGACATGGGCTATGCCCAGTATAATAGGAGCGTCATTGGTGGACAACTTCTAATTTATCACTTTAACCCATATTTACAGTTTGGCTCCCTTCAACCAATATGGATGTGGGTGCATGAGATCAACCTTGATCTTTGTCAGTGGAAGATCACCATCAAATAGTTTCATCTCTTTCAATCATGACATAGGCCCTTCAAATAGGATATGTGGCATAAATGTCTCTACTCTTCCTCCACTCAATGATCCTAAGCACCTTCCAATCATACAAGCTATCCTTGATTCTTTCCATAAAATGTTTTGTTTCCGATTAAATAACTTTTATCCACTGTCTACTCACTACCTTCAGCCTCCACACCCTCGATGTGCCCTTATGTTGATAGCACCCTAGCTTGGCCATCCTCTTGCATATCGGTCTTCCCGAGAGATGTGTGTACTCTCTCATATGCGTAAATGTCTTTGTCAACATGGTATTCCTACTCTAGCTCTGCCATGGCTCTTTCCAACATCTCCAACACCAACTCCATCAATCCTTTCCTATGCCCTTCATTCGCACCTCCTCTTTGATTTTGTTTACTTCAATCTTACAGTGTTCTATAGATTGTGACTAAACACCATGTTAACTGCATGATCCACAATATCTGAGACTCCTACACTCATAATATCCATGAGTGGCTTTTGTAAATCTGATATCGTCATCTAGTATTACCTCAAGAGATATATTTATCCAATCATTCCTAGACAGTTTTCTTGAGATTAAACTACTCCGCACACGATATAGGCAATAAAATTACCCAAATTAAAAGATCATCTACTGAAATTGTCTAGATATTGGAACACTATGTGTCCATAGCTACATAACATTCATAAAACTTAGTGTTTCCACAACCACCATTTTTAGTATCAAACACCGAGGGCCATACAGATCTACCGTTTCATTATCAAACTTGAAACTACCAGTTGCCATTCTACGTACTCACTTGGGCCCTTAGGAGAAAAAATATTCTCCTTGAGTTTTTCTTAGTGTGCATCCATCTCCACCTCTAGTTATATAGTGATATGTTCTTTCATTCTTTGGGCTCTCCTTAGGCACCCTTAGAAACTTTTATTTAGTTTATTTCATCCTACATCATTTTCTTACACTCAACCTCTGAAGGCAGATCTGACATGACTTTCCAGCCATTCATTCTTTAGGCTCTACTCCAAGTTTCTATATTCACAAAGCTCTCATATTTACCTCTCAACTCCAGGTTTTCATACTCACCAAGCTCTCATATTTACCACTCAGACTTTGATGCCATTATTAGGATCACATATCACATTTATACCATTACTAGGATAACATATCATGGAAAGAAAGAGAAACGGTGGCATCTAAAAACATCATTGTGATCTTACCAATGGCCACTAGCTCAACATAACATGGAGCTTTATAGATTTTAAATAGAATATATTAATTAAGAATACATTGATAAAAAACCATGGGTACCCATAATCCTGGAGCTTGAAACCACTTCTAATTTATCGAAGCCACCCTATGATCTAGGTGGATCTTCAAAAAAGTACCAGTGGCATCACAAAAGGCTCAAAACTCAAAGTGGCAGAATCTTGATAAGCTTAGCATTGGATTGAAGTGCTCGTCATCGTGATTCCAATGGTGTGAATGAAACTAAAATTCAAGTTAAGATCACAAGGTTAGAGAAAGTCAAAGTTTTAGTTTGAATTGTCTAGGTAATAGGGAGAAGATGACATGGCATAGTTTTAACATTTAAGGAAGAATCATCCCCTAGTATTCTCAGTTGCAATTGTGATATTGCATATAGTAGGCTGGAGGAGTTACGAATCGGCCTCAACAGGACTTAGTTACGATGCGACATGTTATCACCAAAATAGGACCCCAATAGGCTGTTGATCAGACTATCTCAGTGTAACTATTTCAAACCAATCCTTTAGCTAAGGCTTAGCCTCCTTAACCTGAGAGGGCTCTCTCAAAGGGCTAATGATATTGATTAAAGATATGGATAGATGACTAACTCTATGGTTTGTGATTTTATATGTTTATAGATTGGAAGATGGAGACTTGCTACCATTGGGCTATGGAGTCAGTGACAGACATAAGGATAACAAATATCTCTTCTTATAAAATTTAGGCTTGTATATACTTCAATGAAAGAGTGACACATTCAAGAAAGTCTCAATAACTTGAAGTTCATAGGAGTCAGAGCATGTGGGCATGAATTCTGAGTAATGATACATCAAGGTATACAAAAGGAAAGAATTTAAAGTGATAGATCATAGTTTCATACCTAAAGGAAGTTAGAGCATAAGTAACCATGAATTCTGAGTAATAAGTATTAAAACATTAAACAAACATCTAAAGATAGGACCCAAGAACTCAATTCACCATAGTTTAACACTTAAAGGAAGTCAGAGCATGTTCCTCCATGAATTCTAAGTAATAAGCATTAAGAATATGGAATTAAAGCATATCAAAGATAAAATATGAAGCTCACTGAATTACACTAAGAATCTCAGCTTCAGAAAAGTCCAACTACTTCTTTATATATCAACCCCTGCATAGCCTTTTACAAAAGTAGTCTTTTTCTCTAACATTTTCCAACCCTAAATACATTATTCCTTCTCCCATATATAGAGTTCATGGAGATTCCTTCCTCCAGCATGAGGGGAATTCGAATTCCTCCTAATTTGACACCTATTGACACTTAAAACTAACTATTTAATACAAAGTACAACTAACTAGGAGTCCTAGAGACCTAATACAACTAGGAGTGTAACTCCTTATTATGATTACAACAACCTTATCTAAACATTTAAAACATTCTTTGGCACCTAAAACTCCATGAAGTCGAATTTTATGGTGCTCATAACCTTCTAGCTGGCCCTTGATGACTCATCCTTTTGATGTTCCTAGAAACTAGGAGACTGTCCCTTGCTCTGTTCTGGATGAAAAATAGGTCTTGGGACAGAGCTCATAACTTCTCATAAAAAATGTATTTGGACAAACGGAAGGAGGCTTTTTTGAACCAATCCATGCTTAACAAAAATGTCTCTTGGTTTTTTTAAACATTTTTCCTACCGCCCAGAATGAGTATTTGAAAAAGAGGTGTAAAAATATGCTTGTGAAAAACTACACCTACAGCAGTTTCGTAACGCAAGTTTGGTCCTTCATTTCTCCCAGATCATAATGGATTTGAAGAAAGTGGAAGGGGTTTTTGTACTTCAGTATCTTAGGAATGAAAACCTCTTTCACATTTCAGAAAGGAGATTTTAACTGCTCAAAAACGCTTCTGGAAGTTGACTGGTAAAAACAAGCTCTAAAATAATGATCACCTTTATAAATATAGCTTAGAGTTCAAAGATGTCCTTCTTCTGCTTGTTTTTCCATTGTTGAATGTTGAAACATTGTAAATGATCCTTTGCAAAGATTCCCATTTGAAAATATTTCCCCTTTGTCTCTCAAAAACTGGCCCATCAAGTCATAATATGCAGCTATAGCAGTTTCGTAGCGCGCTACGAAACTGCTGTGTAATTACAAAAACCAAAGTTTAAGGCCAAAAGTTTGACTTTCTTGATCTTTCCTTGTTTTGAATTGACTTTCCCATATACCATGAGGTTGTTCAAAATTGAAAACATAGACACCATCCTTTTAAAGTAAACTTCAAAAGGCAATCTATCAAAATTATGATTTAGCCTTACTTGCTATGGGATTTTCTTTATTGCAGGTGAAGTATTGAGCATGACAACTGACCACAGAGCCTCCATTTTATTGAAATGAGATTCTTTGGTTACATTTTTCCTTGAGGTTATTTTTCGTTTGGAAATTTCAAGATTTGCCAAATTCAACTTTCTATTCAACTCTTAAAAACTACATTCCTCCTGTTGAGGGATGACTGCCTTACCTCTGTCACTTTTATGCAGTTGTGATGATGTTTCCTTAGCCCTAGGGCTGAGTCTTGTTTCAACTCTTATGATGTCTCCCTTTCTTTGGACATTTTCTCCTTTGAAATCGCTTTAGATAAATCAACCTCGAAGGAAATGCCTTGCTTAATTGAGGAGCTACCTCGCTTGAATTTGATGAAGATTTCTGATCTCTACTCACCATGGGCTTGTTCGCTCAAAATAAGAATGATATCAAATGTCTATTGCGTGAACATGACCAAGATCAACATGAATATTTCCAAGATCAATTAACCTTTACCTTACCCTTCTCTTTGAAATTTTTTTAGTGATAACACGATATACATTGCATATCACAGTCAAGGGTTGGTGCTTCTGAAATTGTTCATGGGAAAAGCGTCGATCGCGATTTCGCGTTGGGCACTGATTTTGATACTGCGATAAGGAGATTGGACCTGAAAGGTTATAGAGTGTTATTAATAAATGTGGCAGGTCCTAAGGTGTTGCAAATTTCTAACCATTACACCAATGGTTTCACGTAGATTGCAATAGTGCGATGGGAATGTTGGAAAAAAAGACATTATGTTATAAGTGAATCTTTCTGTCGGGTCCATAATTATCGGAAGATTTTTTGTCTAGGCATTCGACTTCCCGGTGATAAGATGAAACTGCCAATGAACCTGCCACTGAGAGTCATGTGTCGTTGAAATGGGTTGCTGGATAGTGGCTTACTATTGCAGAATGGTTGTTGTTGTGAATCCTTTAAGCCCACTCTTGCCTACTAACCTTGGGTATTATGTTGAAACTCACCCAATTTCAAGGGATGCAACCATGATCCTATATATATGACTGTTGTGTTGAAGAAAAGGGGGAGGACTCGCTGAATACACATATTTTACTACATACAGTAGACCTTGACCCTAGCAGTAGGCTAGAACCTTGACTTGAGTAGTAGGAGGGTTTCAAGAGGGTTGCAGAAGGCCCAATTTTCTAAATTGAGAGTTCGGATAAGGAGTTTTGCATTATTTTCCGCTAGGAGTTCAACGATTCTGTTTGTTTTCAAAGCTAGGCTCTCCATTCTCTACCCATCTATTAACTTGGAGGTATAAGGGTTGTAATTTCTTGTTGTTGTAATTTTTCTCTTTTATTCCACTAATAAAAAGAAGGCCTCCCCACTATTGAGTAGGGCCCAGATACATAGTCTAAACTCAGCAATCTCGATAATCAAATGATCGTATCATGTGTTTTTGCGTTCTTTTGACTATTTCCACATTTTTATGTATTGTTTTAAGCTTCATGGTTAATTAACTCTGTTATATGTAATTATAATGCATGTGTAAGTAAAATATCTTGCATCAAGTTTAGTGTTGGAGCAGTCTTTCTAGATGTGAACTACATGAGTTTATGCTAACCAAGAACAAGCTGTGAAAAGGACAAGGAATTCTTAACTCATTTTATCATTAAGTAGGATGTGCATAAAGAAGAGGAAACATGGCCACTGAAGAAGCTCATTATGAAGAGGAATAGAATTTTCGAAACATATTCTACAATATGGCAGGGAAAGTTGACCAGTTGTTCACAAAGTATGAGAAGGCACTTTGGCATGAGAAGAAGGATGTCGATGATCATGAATCAGTAAATCAGGAAGGTGGTGGAGAAGATCCTCCTCCCTATCCTTCTTTCAGTGATACTTCTCATCACTCTTATAGAAATTCCATATAGATCTCTAAGAAACCATTCTTCAAGTTAGACGTGAAGTTCGATCTACCCATGTACAATGGAGAATGTAGTGCATAACAACTCAATAAATGGATTAGACAGATATAGGTTTATTGTCGAATCTAGAAGATTGAAGAAGATGAGGCAAAATTCCAATTATCATATCTTCGGTTGAGCGACACTACTCCCATTTGGTGGGAGAGAAAGTTATAGAAGGGAAGCATGAAGTCAAGTAGCCTTCTGTCCTATTTGTCTAGTTTTATTCATGCATTAAAATACCAATTCCACCCTCTGGATTATAATAAAAAGGAACTTATGGGCTGGCAATGATTAAGGTAAGGCAAGGGCCAGAATGTACAAATATTCATGAAATAATTTCATAAACAAGCATTGAATCTGGGCATCTCAATAAAAGGAGCTGAAATTGTAACTAAGCACATAGGTGCGCTGCATAGTTACATTAGACACTCAATATTACTATTTGAGACTACTTCAATTGATACATCCATCATTAAAGCTATACATCTTGAAAGCTGAGGAAAGAACAATTGAGATGACCAAACCAAGAAGATGCCATTCAAACCTCAGCATGGAAATTCCAAAAGAAAGTAAAAGGGAAGGACAAGAATACCATCACAGCCAGTAAGGGGGATGGAGAAACACCATTGTACACTCACTACAAGAAGGATGGGCACGGTGAGGACCGTTTCTAGAAGATGCATTTAGAATTGATGCCGAAGAGATTCAGTGGAAAGGGGAAGCAGAAGACAGTGGCAACAGTGCATGACCTTGGACCAGATTCTGGAAATGAGACATTGATCGCATCCGTGGGTGCAAGACGTACTCTTTATATTAATGATAGTTTTTATTTGGTTGCAAGAACTATTTATTCGGATGAGCCTATGAGTCATGAGTGGAAGATATTTGAGTTGTTCCACATTAGAGTTTTCATAAAGCATACAAAGGAGGAAACTTTTTTTCACTCAGGTTCCCAAGCAAACTTAAGCTCTGAGTCCTTAGTGAAAAGGCTAGCCCTTCAAACTAAACCTCATCTGAGTACATACTCGCTTGGTTGGGTAAGCGATCAAGCCAAATTACAAGTCACCAAGCAGTGTAGGGAAAAATTTGTAATTTATTCTAAAGTAGTTTATGAGGTAGAGTTAGATGTATTTCCTTTGGACATATTTGGAATCATCTTGAGAAGCCCATATTTGTATGACACAAAGGTCATTTTGTTTCAACATAAAAACAGATACCACCTCACAAAGGATGGGGAAGAATATATAATCAGAGCTCATCATGCAAAAGTTAGTGTTAGCCTTGTTCATGTAGGACAAATTAAAAGGTTGGTTAATTCCAATAAAGGGGGTATTCTTATGGTAGTGAGGATGAAAGTGGCCGAGATGGCTGACGCTTTCAAAGTTTGTGATCTCGATCATAAGAAGGAATTATTTCAAATTGTTTCTGACTATGATGAATTTTTTTAGGAAGTGACAGGATTCCCCCCCTAAATGAGAAATCCAACATGAGATCCATTTGCAATAGGATTCCCCTTTACCAAATGTTCGCATGTACAGGATGGCTACTATTGATATGGAGGATATCAAGAAATAGGTGAAGGAATTTCTAAATCATGGAGTCATCAGACTGATTTCTTCTCCTTGCAGTTCACCAATCATGTTGGAGCCCAAGAAATATGGCACATGGAGGATGTGCATGGATTACAGGGCACTGAACAACATCACGGTGAAGAATCGATACCTTATCCCTTGCATTGATGAATTTTTAAATCCATTAAGAAATGTTGTTTATTTTTCCAAGAAGGATTTGCGTAGTGGTTACCATGAGTTGAGAATTATATAGAAGGATGTCTAGAAAACTGCATTCAAAACCAAGCAGGTGTTGTTCGCTATGTAATGCTCCAACCATGTTCATGAGGGTAATGAATGATTTATTTTGACCATTTCTTGATCATTTTTTTCTTTGTTATCTTGATGATATTCTTGTGTAGAGTAAGACATGGGAGGAACATATGTGTCACATAAAGGAAGTGCTTGATGTTCTGAAGAAAGAGAAATTATATTTGAAACAATCAAAGTTTGAGTTTGGAAATAAATGATTTATTTAGGCTATATTTTTGGTAATGGGAAATGAAGGATAGATCCCTCTAGAGTGGAGGTGATAATCAAGTCAGCTAAACCCACAAGTGTCATTGAATTTCGAAGTATTCTGGGCATGATGTAATATTGGAGAAGGTTTATAGTGAACTTCTCCATTATCACATCCCCCTTGCATGACATGACTAGTGTGAAGTAGGCCTTTCAGTGGGGAAGAAAACAACAGAAATCCTTCGACACACTGAAAGAGAAGATCAACATGACATCGGTGCTTTCCATACAAGACCTTCAACAACCTTTCAAAATTGAAACACATGTGAGTGGATATTCCATGGGTGTTTTATTGATGTAGCAAAGAAAGCCTATTTGTTACAATTAAGAGAATTTATCCCAGGATGTTGTGAATTATTCTATGTATGATCGTGAGTTGTATTCTTTGGTCGAGAGTGTAAAGAAGTGGAAAGACTATCTGAGCAGTAAGGAGACCATAATTCAAACAGATCATCAACCCCTGTAATATCTTCAATCATGGACCAAACTTCAGCAAGCCCATCACTTGAGATGGATGGGATTCATCTAACAATATCATTTGGTAATAAAATATAACAAGGCTGCCAACAATAAAGTAGCAGGTTTTATTTCTCAACCTCCTATTTTTTCATCTGTAGTTTTGAAAAACATTTCTTTGTCATTAGAAATTTATCCTGAACAATATGCTAGCAATAATGATTTTGAAGAAAACTATGCAAAACTGACTCTTGGATCACAGGTGGAGAATTATTACTTGCAGGGAAATATATTTTACTACCTTGGCAAAATGTGTATACCAAGTGATGAGAGGGTTCAAGTAATCCAAGAGGCTCATGCCTCTCTCATGTCTGGTCATTTTGGCACCAAGAAAACTTTATGTCGTTCGCAAAGGTTTTGTTTTGGGCCTCATATGAAAAGCATTGTGACTCGCTTTATAAAGGGTTGTGTGTTTTGTTATGTTTCGAAGCCCTTTAATAGAAAACTTGGGCTCTACACACAACTCCATATTCTGAGTCAACCATGGGAAAGTGTCTCCATGGACATTGTAGGATGCTTGCTATGTCTAGGAAAGGTCATGACTATTTGTATGTGGTTGTGGATAGGTTTAGTAAAATGTGTATTTTAATGCCTTATAGAAACAAGGTCACTTTTGAGGAGACGAATTTTATTTTATTTCAACATGTTTGGGTCCATTTTGGGTTGCCTACATCTATTGTGTCAGATCATGACTTCTGCTTTCTTGGGGAGTTTTGGACCAGCTTGTGGAGAATGATGGACACCAAGATAAAAAGAAGTACAACATTTCAGACATAGACCGATGGAAAAAAATAGGTTTTCAACTCTACCGTGGTACACCTGTTGCAAGAATATTGTGGGAATCATGCCAAGTTGTGGGATGAACAACTTCCTTTGTGAAACATGCATACAATTGAACAACACATTCATCATCTACACAGAGCTCACCATTTGAGACATGTTTTGGCTATCTACCCATAGATTGCTTGGAAATTGTCTTTGGGAAAGGGTGGGATGGAAATGGATGAGATGATAGGGAAAAAGCATGGAATGTCATTCAGCGGATACAGGTAATTCATCAGGTAGTGCAAGAGGAGTTGGACAAGAGTCAAGCTTCGTATAAAGCTTGACATGATAAGCACTGAGTTGACCATTAGTTTCAAATTCGGGACAAGGTATGGCTCCATATCAAGAAATATAGGATGAAGGGAGAAGGGAAGAAATTGAGACCCATTAGATATGGTCCCTTAACCATATTGGAAAATACTGGAGATAATGTTTTTAATCATGACTTGCCTGCTTATATGTAAATTTACTCCATCATAAATGTGGAAAACCTGGAGCTTTATGAACCTCCATTGATTATGGATACCGAGGAGGTTGCTAGATTACTAAAGTGGATGATTTTTCACCCAAGTATCTAGATTAGTTTCCCACAGATATCATACTCAACTCAACAACCAGAACTTCACAACGGGGAGATGTGTAGTAAACCTATGTTGCCTTCAAGGGAATGCATATGAGAAAAGCTCAATGGATGGAGAAGGAAAAAGTGAGGTAGAAATTTCCTCACTTACCAATTGATTGAAAAGTATTTTGGTGGTCCGAAAGCTCTTAGCGGGTAGGATTTATCCATTTGGATCTTCAGAAAAGTACCAGTGGCATGACAAAAGGCTTGAAACTCAAAGTTATATAATCTAGATAAGCTTAGCATCAGATTGAAGTGCTCGTTAAAGTTTTGGCTTGACTTGTCTAGGTAGCATGGATAAGATGACATGGAATAGTTTTAGCTTAAGGAAGAATCGACCCATGGCATTCATGGATGTGATCATGATATCACATATCACAAGCCGAAGGAGTTATGAATGAGCCCATGCGAGACTTAGTTGTGATGCGATATACATCGCATATCGCAATCAAGCGCTCGTGCTCACAATATGCTTCAGGGGAAAGGTGATGATTGCGATTTCGTGGTGGGCGTCAATTGTGATACTGCGATAAGGGACCTAGACCTAAAATATGATACAACGTGATTAATCAACCCAACGAGTCCGGAGGTGTTTTAGAGTGCTAACCATTACGCCAAGGGTTTCACAACAATTGTTATAATGTGACGGGAGTGTTGGACATGAAGACAATATTCTATATGGTGAATCTTCATGTCGAGTCCATAGTTATCATAGGATGTTGTGTCTCAACATTGGACTATTCGATGATAAGTTAGAACCGCTGATGAAACTGGTGCTGAGAGTCATGCATTGTTGAAATTGGTTGTTGCACAGTGGCTTACTATTGCGGAAGGGTCATTGTGGTGAATCCTTCAAGTGCACTCCCGCGTGCTAACCTTGGGTATTATGTTGAAACTTCCCCAATTTTGAGGTATGACAGCATGATCTTATATATATGACTGTTGTTTCAAAGAGAGGGGGGAGGACTGAATCAATATACAAATTTAAATGCATAAAATAGACCATGACCCTGGTACCACGGAGGTTTCAAGAATATTTGAGAAGGTCCCATTATCCAAATTTAGAGCTTGGATAGGAATTTTTACACTATTTTTCATGAGGAGTTCAGTGGTTCAGTCTGTTTTCAAGGTTGGGCTCTCCATTCTTTACCCATCTATCAGCTTGGAGGCATAAGGGTTGTAATTTCTTCTAGTTGTACTGTTATCTATTTTATGCCACTAATAAAAAGAAGGCCTCCCCACTATTAATAAGGGTCTAGATATGTAGTCCAAACTCGATGAACTCCATAACCAAATCATTGTGTCATTTTTTTTTTTTGTTCTTTTGATCATTTCCTCATAGTTATGTGATTTTTTAAATTTCCATGGTTAATTAACTATGTTATATGTAACTTCAATGCATCTGTAAGTAAAATGTCTTGGATCACTTTAACACCTACATCCATATTAGTTTCTCATGTAGAAAGAGCTTAGAGGAATCACATATTTTGTACCCACCCAACCAAGATAGGCACACAAATCATAAACTTTTCACTCATTCGGCAACCAACAAAAAACTCTCATTTCCTTGGAAACATCTAAGAGTAGAAAAGATGCAAATATATAAAAAACTGGGAAAGAAGGAAACATCTAAGAGTAGAAAAGATGGAAACATATAAAAAACTAGAAAGAAGAAAACATCTCAATGTATTTTCTTATCAAATAACATATTTACTTTTCATGCAATATCTTTTGTAATTACAAAATAAAAAATAAGCAGAATGTTTGCTTATGTAGCTATGGACACATAGTGTTCCAATATCTAGACAATTTCAGTAGTTGATCTTTTAATTTGCGTAATTTTATTGCCTATATCGTGTGCGGAGTAATTTAATCTCAAGAAAACTGTCTAGGAATGATTGGATAAATATATCTCTTGAGGTAATACTAGATGACGATATCAGATTTACAAAAGCCACTCATGGATATTATGAGTGTAGGAGTCTCAGATATTGTGGATCATGCAGTTAACATGGTGTTTAGTCACAATCTATAGAACACTGTAAGATTGAAGTAAACAAAATCAAAGAGGAGGTGCGAATGAAGGGCATAGGAAAGGATTGATGGAGTTGGTGTTGGAGATGTTGGAAAGAGCCATGGCAGAGCTAGAGTAGGAATACCATGTTGACAAAGACATTTACACATATGAGAGAGTACACACATCTCTCGGGAAGACCGATATGCAAGAGGATGGCCAAGCTAGGGTGCTATCAACATAAGGGCACATCGAGGGTGTGGAGGCTGAAGGTAGTGAGTAGGCAGTGGATAAAAGTTATTTAATCGTAAACAAAACATTTTATGGAAAGAATCAAGAATAGCTTGTATGATTGGAAGGTGCTTAGGATCATTGAGTGGAGGAAGAGTGGAGACATTTATGCCACATATCCTATTTGAAGGACCTATGTCATGATTGAAAGAGATGAAACTATTTGATGGTGATCTTCCATTGACAAAGATCAAGGTTGATCTCATGCACCCACATTCATCTTGGTTGAAGGGAGCCAAACTCTAAATATGGGTTAAAGTGATAAATTAGAAGTTGTCCACCAATGACGCTGCTATTATATAGGGCATAGCCCATGTCACTAATTTTTTCATTTAAGGAAGATGTAGAAGAGGATGTTAAGCCTCCCATCGATGAGGATGACGACATAATGAAAGAAACATTGATAAACTATCAAAATGTAGGATAAGTGTAGAAAAATTAGAGAAGCGAATGAAAACTAGTGATCGATGAGTCAAATGTGAGAAATAGTACAAGGAAGCAAGCAATGAATGAGGAGAGGATGGTTATGGCTTCAGGAAATTTAGATAATATTTTTCTCGAGTAGAAGTTTGGCACAGAGTAAGAGAAGGAAGAGAAATTTGGAGGTGGGAGTGAATTAGAATGCCCCTCCTATAGAATAAGGTTTGTATGATGGTTGAATTATGGGTATTGGTTGAGTTTATTAGAGATCTAGTGGGAGAGGAAGTTGTAAAGCTTGATGTTTATTCAGACATGTTACCTATGCATTGTTGTAAGGCATTAAGACATTGTAGTCGAATGAGTAATTGAGTTATTGAATATACCACTATGAGAGGTACCAAGTTGGTAGGTGTGTTGATATATGATTGGAATAGGAGAATGTGAGATCTAGAATGATTGGCAATAGCCAATTTCATGAAGAGGTTAAAGAAGGGATTGTTTGAGTGGATTAACTAAACTTGACATGGTTTTCAGGGTCGAGGATTATGGGCACCCATTGTTTTGTTCATTGGTGTTTAATTTTTTTATTGAAAGGCTAGAAAGCTCCATGATAAGTTTGCCATTGATAATTATGGGGTAGAAGTTGTCTATATTGAAATTGGTCTTTAGGAATTAAGATTTTTAAATAAATGGATTGACTCGATTGTTTTTCAAGAGAATATTGTTTATTTGATACATCATCCAAAATATGATATAAAAAACACATAAATTAGTTTTTAGTTTGAAATCAAAGAATAACACATTTATTTTAAAAATCATTCATTTCACCTCAGGTTAAGCACACCATGTGTTTATAGCTATGCATGGTGAGTCGTTTTGAAGATTATAGTAGTGCAAAGGTTGGGAGCTAAAGTAGCGATGCAAGTAATCAGTATCTAAATATGGCATATTTTGCCATGGCTTCTTGCATCTGCAAGAAATGGAAGCGGACCTTCAATGATGATGGTCTCTTGGAAGCCATATGCATGTGCCATTCGCCATCCATGCCTTGTCTCAGAGCGGGCAACTCAATTCCATGGTGGTGGGTGTTGGTGGATCAAACTCAACACCCTCTTCTCTCCAGAAACAAAACCAATGACAAGAATTCAAAATGTTGCTCAATCTCAAAGGGCACTTCATCTTTTTCAAAGAAAAAATGGAGAAATGATGAGGTATATCTTTCCATCTCGTTACCTTCCATCAACTACTACTAGAGAATACCTCCTCTACACTTGCATCTGAATAGCTCCATCACTTCTGATGTGCACCACCTTCTTTCACAGTGGAGAGGCATCTCCATCAGTAATCATTCGTCGAGGAAGATGGGCACTAACATTAAATATGCTAGATAAATTCACAATCTTCCTCTAAATAATTGTGATGTAGAAAATACTCTACATACCAAACAATTGTTTAGAATGGTTTGTTTCTTATAGGTTGCATATTTCCATTAAATTTTCTACCCATCAAATGACATATATTTATTTTGTTAGGGTTTTTGTGCTTACCTGGTTGTTGATTAGAAAATAAATAGAAGTTCAACCTCCATAAATATTGTTATCTAAGTTGGAAAAATACTCAATGTAGTTTTTCAAAACTCCTTGAAGCTATGGATTGGAAAAATACTCAATGTAGTTTTTCAAAACTCCTTGAAGCTATGGATTTCTTCACAGGTTAATTTCATAAATATTTCTATCTAGTTTGTCAAACTATTCAATGAAGTTTTTCAAAATGCCATGAAGTCGTGGATTTCTCTCGGTGTTAATTCCTAAATTCACGTACATAATAGTGTATATAGAAACTTTTCAGATTTTATTTTATCTTGTGCATCAATTCTACCATCTACATTTGTGTTGAGATACATATGAATTTAAAGAGGAAAATGACAAAGAATGACAAAAAACGTCGATAAGATATTTCCCTTCTCAATATTCAAAATGGTTAAATAGATTGTAGTGTAAACATTAACAATAAATTATTGAAGTAGAACTCAACACCTATGGAGTAGAACTGAAGTAAAAATGAATTGTCTACAACACTTAGCAAACAACAAAATCAAATGAGATGACGCCTAACTGACAGTGAGATTAATATCTAAGCGTCCACTCCTAATATTAACTATTACGTTTAGAGATACTTATAATGCCTAATTGTTCTCATTGAAATTCAAATACATTCTTGCCCAATGGCTTTGTGAAAATATCTGCTAGTTGATCTTTGGAACCACAAAAGGAAGTACTATGTCACCTTGATTGACAAGCTCATGGATGAAATGAAAATGAGTGTCAATGCACTTTCTGTTTTTTTGGAAAACATGATTTTTTGATAAAGAAATTACCAAACTGTTATCACATTAGATAGGAGTTGTCTCCTTCTCAATATTTGGAATATATTTCAAAAATCTTCTCAACTGCACAACATGAAAAGCTACTAAATTTACTGCTACATATTCTTCCTCTATAGAAGATATTGAAACAATTGATTGTTTCATGGATGCTGATGAAATCACATTGGATCCAATATGAAAAACATACCCTGAAGTGCTTTTGCGATCATCTAAACTCATTGCATAATTGTTGTCTGTATAACTTGAAAGTGAACAATTTCCAGAAAATGTATAGAGTAAACCATAGTCTATTGTGCGTGCAATATACCTTAAGATCATTTTTTCAACCTTCCAATGATTGATCTTAGGTGACTACATAAACCTAGAGACAAAACTTGCTCCAAATATAATGTGAGGTCTATTTGCAGTTAGATACAACAAACTACCAACTATACTTTTATACATTGTTGAATCAACTCGTGCCGCTACATCTTCTTTGCTTAGTTTTGTGCCTTGATAAATTGGTGTACCTGCGGGTTTTCAATTGGTCATTTTGAACTTTTGGATCATATCAATGGCATATTTTTGTTGACCAAAAAAAATGTCATTAGAAGATTTGTGAATTTTAATTCCTAAGAAGTATTTCATGACTCCTAGATGTGTCATATCAAACTCTATTTGCATTGCTACTTTGAAATATTCTAACATCATGTTTCCTGTATAAATAATATCAAACTCTATTTGCATTGCTACTTTGAAGGTGTTAGATTGCCAATTTTGCTGGTATACAATGAATTTGGGTGAGACTGTTTGTTGGTCTAATTTAATTATGTAATGCACAAAATTACATATAGGTGTTTCATTTTTTTGGAAAGTTGTCATAATAATTATGTTTTTCTTGAGAATTAGTATTATGGATATAGTGCTGAAAGTATTACCAGGATTTTACGTATAGATGCGCAAAATCAGTTAATATTTGTTATGCGTGCAACCTCTGAAAGTGAACACAGGGACATATAATCGCTCGTTTGTATAATCGAATGCTAACTTGGATATATAACTTGGAACCGATGCGGATAAATACCGCCACTTCTAAACTTAATCCTATATATAACACTATATTCAGATATGTGTTTACAGTATGTAGAGATGTTAAGATGAGATGATAAATATTACTAAATTGGCCTTACTAATAACATACCTGTGTTTTGGATTAATAGATTTAATTTTTTAGGAAATTTTATTCATGATGAAGATGAGGGTAGGCAGCAGGGTGAAATATGATTTCGTCTTAAAATAAAGTCATGACTTATTTAAAAGGCATATGTTTATTCTACTAATAATAAATAAGAAATTGTGATGCTTTGGGTATAATGCATATGGATGTTTAGTTGAAGTTCTGGTTTCTTAAGCACTATAAAGGACTTTCAATGTGAACTTTATACGATTACGTGAAATAATCGGAAATTATAATCAGAAACTGAAAGGAGGACTAACTGGATCAGTAAAAAAAAAAAAGGAACGAAAACTAAAATACCTATACTCCATGATAAAATAATTCTACCGTAAATTTCCGAATAAATTTATTCCAATGTCTTATAATTATCTAGACACGCTATGTGAGAAAAAGCCAAGAGCAAGCACAAGCGCTAAATTCTTGATGGAATTCCTAACAGCGTTATGAGTTACTGTTAATTGCATGCCATGTTAGTTTGATCTGCTGTAAACGAGTATAAAGTTCGTAGATTTTAAACTGTTAATTTTTACTCCTTGTATGTATCGGGTCTTAGAAAGCTACTGTAGTCAAAGGACTAATACTAGGATTTCACGTAAATTAACAATTGAAAATGTAATCAAGCAAACGTGGAAGTTTTGAAAGTAGTTCGTAAATTAAAGGTTGCCGACTTATCTGATTTTAGAGTTGACATATTCCTCGCATTTTTAATACTGTTTATCATATCCAAATTATTTTAATTATGGGTTGATCTCACAATCATAATAGGCGTCTATTCAAGAAGAATAGGGTGTGATGTCCTAAACATTAATGGAAATACTACGAACTATGTACAACAAGTAACAACGTAGTGGATCTGGAAGTACTAATGCAGATAAGAACTGATTCGCGGAATTATATGGTCACGCTAGTTATGAATACAAAAACACAATTCACTAACAAAAGATAAATTGTTACTAATAATCGTAATTGTGGTAGCAGTCATTATACAAATGAAATGGATAAACCGCAAAACAAGAATTAATGTAACATAAGAATGTACACGCATTGGAAGGGATTAACCGAATGGAAGCACGATAATTACTACGGAGCAACAGAAAAGATAGCGAGAAGTATACAAACGTAGACAATAAAATAAATTCGTATGATGGATTACATATAGAATAGAACCATATTAAATTCAGATGATATGGACAATAAAATAGTAGTCATTTAATTAGAACCACTATAACATAGAGGCTAACAGATTCAATGTAAAATCGGAAGCATCCTGAATTACATCGCTCATAAGAAGCATGCATACATATATATTTACAAGTATCCACAGAAGGGAGAAATCTACAGTCTGGTAATATAGTCACTAGAATTTTTTTTTTTTTTGGAGTAGTCGAAAGTATTATGTCGACAGTGTGGACATTGAGAAGACACATAAACAAATAGTTTCATGGTTAAACTATATAGATGCTCCCAATGATGCTTTCAGCTATAAGGTAGTATAAACTAGCATTTGTACCAGATGTTGCAAAGAAAATGTAGTAATGCATAAAGTGCGGAAATCCATTTTGTATAGTCTCTAATAAATCACAAGAGAAATCACAACGTTTCCATGAAGAGTTTCAATGATTGGTAGAAAAGATAAACATCAAACGACACAAAAAGAGTCATAGTCCACTAACGATGTGGATACAGTATTTCAGAATTTATGTGTTAGATGCGACACTAAAAGAGAGTCATAGGCGAGGAAAGATGCAGATATATTCCCAATAAACATTATTTCATAATGATATACTCCCAATAAACACTATTTCAGAATTTCTTGCCTTTGATGCTACAGTACATTCGATTTCTTTGAAGGTTTTCTATGTTATGTGACCTACTTAACATAACAATTGAAAGGAATGGTCACTAAGAGCTTTATTTCCACCCTCCGACCTCCTCCTTTGCTGCTTCCTCACAATAATCTTCTTCTTCATGCAATTTCCAATCACCATAATATGAAAAAACATATTTCAGTTCATAGGATTGAAGTAATTGGATGGGAATTTATATGAAAAAACACAATTAGATGTTAGGGTTATGGAATCGAAATTAATTTGATAATAAATTCTAGGAATATTTTAGAATTTGAGAATATGATAGAATGTGCCCAGTAAATTTGTTTGACCTGTTTCACCTTAATATCATTTGTAATCTCTCTAAGATTCTCATATTCTACAATATTCATGGATCTTGAATATACTCAAAACCTACCATATTCATGGATCCATGAAATTCTAGAAAAGTATTCAACTTTAAAGTTTAAACTTTGTATTTCTCCCTAAGATTTTCAAATTCTATTATTCATATATCTTGAATATTCTCAAAATCTACAATACATCCTTTATATCCATAGATCTTTTATATCCTTAAATCCATTAAATTCTAAAAAGATATTTAACTTTAAAAGATCTAGAAGGAATAAGTTTAAACTTTTTATTGAAATTATCTTCTTACATCTGTAAAACAAAATTTGAAAATGAAATTTACAGTGATTGGTCAATATCCAGAGCTAATATGAATCCATCCTATTATCATTCAAAAAAATGTTTCTGATATAAAGAGCCTCTGCATATATAGAATCTACCTTAATAGTGAATGTGAGGCCAACTTTTATCTCCCCACAATAGTTCTAGTCTGGAAGGACAACATTGTAGGAAGTCGGGGGTAGGCTTCCTTCCATGAATACTCCCTCCAGGGGAATGCTGTGCACCACAATCAGAAATATAAAGATATATGATCAGGAAACAGAAATATTGAAAAACGATGAGAGACTGCAAGATCTGAAAAAATGACTGAGATCATAATGTTGGAGACTCAAGCCAAAGTCAAAACCAAAGCCAAAGTCAAA
>APFE031115670.1:62820-106927 GCA_000404065.3 Pinus taeda | reverse complement strand
CCCATTTATTATACTTATAAATTTAGGGAGGTTCTTAAAGTTTTCCCTAGCGAGCGTCGAAGGATTTGAGTTGGGTGGTAGAAAATAAATTATTTTGGGCATATTTTGAGATGGATTTTTGCACCGTGATCATCTAGAAGACATTGTTATGCCCATGTTACTTAACCAATATCGCAGATTTGCAAACTTCAAAGTAGACTTCCACAAAATATACATATAGGTGAAGAAAGATGCAAAGGGCATATGGTATAAGTTGTCCTATTTGGTCATAGAATAGGACGTTTTTTTTGCAATATCTAACTAGTCAAGTGTGTGGCTAGATCTTAGCTGGAACACCAAAGGAGACCAGACAAGTACTAGTAAAAAAATGTTGGCCACATGAGGTACATCGAAGGAAGACACATAAAAGGTGCCTCAAAAGTTCATTGTGGACGCTGGGAAGAATATCACACAGGAGCTAGATTTTGTAGAAGAAGAGAAGCAGGACGCGGAGGGGCTAGAGCAGGGTGGAGCAGACCCTTTTAAGGAGATAGAACATATTGAGTCTCCTTTCATCCTAAAGAAGAGGAAGAAACTCACCACTATAGGTGTGAAAAATAAGCAGGGGTCTGACAAGACCTCCAACATTGAATGAATGAGCCTCACTACGGGGGACATCGATGAGATTGGTGACACTATGCACTCAGTCACCGAGGATATGTGGGAACATGTAGAGGATCACTAAAAATTAGTGCCAATGATGTTCTAACAGGACCTCAAATAGCTACAGGTACAAGCGAGTGTGATTCAAGTGAGCGTGATTCAGGTGAGCGCGAATCAAGCGAGAATGGCAACGTTAAGTGTGAAACTGGTATTAGCTTTGACATTGGTGGTAAACATAGAGGTCCACATACTGCCCATTCCAGGATGGTTGTTTGACTTTACTACCGAGGCGGATGAGCCATCAGTTCCATATGGGAGGAATTCAATGCTAAACTTAGCGACATTGCAAATTCAAGCATTGTATGGACTCCACCAGGGAGTTTCTGTTGAATTAAAAATTTGGGAAGAGCGAGTTCTCTTCATGATCAAAGACATCAAGAGACACAATGAGTAGTTAGCTAAGGAAGATGGTAGGGCCATATTTGATAGGGATGAAGCTGCTATGTGCAAGCAGGAGCTAGAGGACGCCATTACCCAAAATCGTATTGAGCTACCAGAACTCCTCATATAGATTGAAGCATATTTAGAAGAGAAGCTCCACAAGCTAGTAGCCATGGTAAAGGATTCCAAAGTGGAGGTTAAACGAGTAAAACTCGAGATGTAGATGCAGGTCATAGAGCTATAAATGAAACTATAGAAAACAACACCTTTGGAAGTTTGAGAGAAATGCGAGGCTAGTATTACGGTAGACGTGTATGTACTAGAATATGTAGTTAAGGATTGTAACCAGATTTTTGAGAACACCATGGAGATGTGGGCCACGATGCAAGAGGACCCACATGTATAGAATATTAAAGCTGGCATAAGAGATAAACAACTATAATATGATGAAATCAGGGCAACAACATGGACCTCAGCACCAGTGCAACGTTTCACCAGACTCCGGGAAGGGAAGGCTATTTAGACTCAGATAGACAAGCTACGATGCAAAGCATCAATCCTTTTAGCAAGAAAATGACCTTGGTCCAATGAAGCTAGTAAACTCTCTAAGGATGTAGAGATTAAACTAAAATGTATGCAACAAAATTAGAGGACCATTGGCTTAGCAGTCGAGGGACCACCTACTGAGAAATTGGCCAAGGAGGTTCAGTAGGCCATAGAGTAGTGCACAACAAATATTCAAGTGTTGAAGACAGAGTTCAGTGGCCTTAAAGCATGCATCGAGGATGTATCGAAAGAGTGACTCGGGATTAATCACATCTTTGTGTCGGTGGAATGTTGGGATGGGGAGCCCCAAGTCTATTTTTTTTTTAAAGTTTGAATCAATTTTGATGTAATATTGTAAAGTCTCCGCATTTTGAGTGGAGCATGAATAGCACAGAACGTTAAGAGTCAAAGGGGATTTTAGGTAGGTCAAAACCCATCATTTTGTAAAGGGATCTATTGTTTTGATTTACGCCCATGGTTCATAGACCATGGTAATGTAATGAAAAAAGCTATAAGAGGAAGTCATCTAGGAGCCATTAGGTAGGGAATGAAGTGCATGAATGAGATTTTGAGGCTATTTTGTCTGTAATTCTATATTTTTGTGAAGGGGAAGGCTCTTGTAGCTAAGTTCATATATACCGTTGCAAGTTCGCATCTAAGTCTGTGGGCCCCTAAATCTATGTGCGTAGGGTCAACGAAGTGTAGTCATTCAATATATGAAGTAATAAAGACTATAGCAAGAAAATCTTTGTGTTCTTTGTATATTTACATGTTTCTATGTTTATTCTTAGTTATGATTTGATTCTCTATAATTTTGTTTTAATTTGATAATGAAGGTTCAGATCTACTTTTCTATGATAACTTATGCATGTTAGAATAAGTAGGAGGGGCTCATAGGTTTATTTAAGTAGAAATAGCTTTAGTATGTAACTTTGAAGATAAGGGTTTGCGAAGGCTAGCTCGATCCCTAGCTTAAATAAAAACCTTGTTTTTACATCACATAGCCTTTGGGTTACAGAAACCTACTTCTATCATCCCCCAATACTTCCTCGGATGAGATTGTAGTCTGCACTAAGCAGACTGTTGCTGAAAGGGACGGTAGTGTAGGGTTTTTTTGGTTAGCGTAGCTAACTCTAAACCTAGGTCCGAGACCCCTCAAGCCAACACTAAACAAGAGGTTCATTTCAATGCACTTATTTAGGACTTTCCCAAGGTTAGAGAGACTCTTGAGGAAGTCACACCCGTAGGGAGTGAAATCATCAATGTAGATCTCTACAGAGTGATGGACAAGTTCAACAAAGATGCTGAGAACATCGCTTTGAAAAGTGGTAGGGGCATTATATAATCCAAAAGGAAGGACCCTATATGAAAAGGTACCTTAAGGATAAGTAAATGTAGTTTTATCCTAGTCCTTTGGGATGATCTAGAGCTAATTGTAACCATTGAACCCATCCAACAAAGATAAGAACTTCTTCCCTGCAAGACCATCCAAGACTTGATAAATGAAAGATAGAGGGAAATGGTCCTTTTTAGTGGATTTATTTAGTTATCTGTAATCCACACAAGTCCTCCATTTTCCATTTTTCATTGGGACAAAAACTAGAGGAGACACCCACTAACTATTTGAGATGGGGTAAATGAACCATGCATCCAACAACTTCTGCAATTCTTCCTTTACCATGTCTTTGAGGGTTGGGTTCATCCTCCCGTGAGGTTTTCACACTAATTTGCATCCTTCCTATATGTATATGTGATGAGTACACAGTAAAAATGCACTCCCTTCATTTATCTATAGCTTCAGGAAAAAGCATATAAGTGCTCTCTTAGCATGTCAAAAAACTTCTCTTCTTGATTGCATGAGAGAGAGGGATTGATCTTCAAGGTTTTAGATGGACCAAATTCTATGATTTAGACATGTGTAGGACTTGGGTCCCTGAGACATAAGTTAGTCCAAGGATTACCCTTAGATTCCTTCACAAGCTCATTAAGAGGCATGGTGTTGGGGGATTGGTTCTGGATGATTTAGTTAATGAGTTCATCTTCATTACGTTTCCCCCCTCCTATAATAGCATCTAGGGTACACATTATATGGGATTTGGTATGATACACTTCATCTTCCTCCTCCTCCTCCAAACATAGGGGTAAGTCATGCTCGAGGGATGGTTGAGTAGGAGGCTACAATACCAATTGCTTGGAAAAATGCCCATTATTAATGGTCATGTTTCCATCTTTGAAACTTATGTAAGCATCAGCAGTAGCTACCCATGGTCTTCCAACGATTAACCATTGAATTTTATTTGGGCTGGAGAAGTAAGAAGTTAGCAGGATACTCCTAGAAATCAATAGATACCATTACATCCTCAACAAATCCGTCAGGAGCCACTGTGGACCTATGTGCAAGTTGCATCACTGTTGTGGTATTTCTCAAAGATCTTTGGAGGTTTATCTTGAGCATAATTTCCTTAGTCATCACATTTATGGCAGCCCCAAGATAAATCAAGGTGTGGGGTACAATGATGCCATAAATTTGCACATCTACCACAGGAATTGCAGGGTCTAGATACTTTTGAAAAATCACTCTTCCCAGCATTAGATCAGACAATTGATCAATGACATTGATGGTAAGGGGGGTTTCTTTATCCTCCTAGTATTTTTGAAACATTTCTTGTTTATAAGCTTGTTGTAGATGGGAACACCCTTGATAGCTTGGAGGAGTGGAATTTTAACACACAAATTTTCTGATTCTCCCAGAAGTTCAGTCTCTTCTTGGGTGTGCTAGTTAGAATGGATCAATATTTCAAGAAAATGAGGTGGATTTGATTTAGGAAAACTCTCTTCCTTCCTCGTCAAGATCCTTAAGTGGAGATGGATGTTGGTTATCTAGGAGCACTCTTCTAGACCTGAGGTTGATTTCTTGAATTTCCATAGCATATGCAGGGTAAGATGTCTCCCCGCTATAGACGTGTTGTGACTACTTATTGTTTAGGTTCAGATTTGGTTGAATATGCATCTAGGGATACTTAGGTGGAGTAGAATTAATGAGTTGTGGTTGAGATGGAGGTGGAGGCAATAAAGTAGGGGGTTGCTTGAATTAAGCCCTCCAACCTTATGATGGGGGATTCCAATGAGGATTTGTAGAAGCATATGGTTGAAATGGTTGATTGGAAGGTTGGGGTGGATACTGAGGTGCATAAGGCCAAGGAGAAGGTGTGGACCATGAAGAATGAGTAGGAAAATACCAAGCTGGAAAGGGTGAATTCTAGCTGGGATGGTAATAGGAATAGGATGCACCTTACATGCCCTAGTGGTATGGGTGAGGTCTTTGTGGTCTCCTTTGACTGATGTAACAGAGTTTTTCAACCTAGCCTTTTGCCCCTTGGTGTAAAAATTTCAATCCAGGAAAGGAAGTTCACTTATCTATGGAATGGTTTTGCAAACAAACCGAGCAAATCTCTATAACATTTAATGTCCATTCATTTCTAGGGTGCCTTCTAGTGCATTTAGGGAAAAATATAGATAAGGCTCTCTCTGCTTCCTCTTAACCTCCGTGATGTCCATTTGAAGAGAAAATTTGTGAAAATTTTCAATTTAAAAGTCCTCCAACATGTTTCCAATTTCATTCCTGATAGATTTGTTGGAAGAAGAGGATCTGGAAAGATCTTGACTAGACCTACCCTTCTTCCTAGCAGCCCTAAAATGGTCTTGAATATTGTCTTGATGTTGTCATAGGATAGATGATAAATTTCCCCTCCATGTAGCATATTTAGGGCTTCCACTATGTCATCCTTGATTCCTCTAAGAATTACTAACTTGAGTGATTCAGGATCAAGGGTGCGTCTGGCCCTTTTACAGCTAAGATGGAACATTTCCTCATAATCTTCCAAGGATTTAAATGGTCCAAGAGTCATCCTAAATATTTACTCTTTGGTGTCCTTGGACCTAAAATAGTCCATATACTTTTTGTTAAAGGATTGTTGCATTTGAGCCCAGGTAGTGATGTTATCCCCAAGTAGACCCATGAACCAGCGCAAGGTTGCATCCTTAAGAGTGGATGGGAATAACTTCAACCTTTGGTTATCAGAGGTATAATAAGTTCTACACACAAAAACAAACTCAAAATAAAAGGTATCAAGGTCCTTTGAGGTTAATCCATGGGGATGAGGAAGGGCAGAAGGGCTTATAATTTTCATCTTAGCATCTCCACTAGTTTCTCTTATGGGAAAAGCACCTTCATTTCCGTTTTTGGCCATGGTGTGGGTATGTGGAATGGTTTCTTCCTATTCTTACCCAACAGGATCTTCAAAGATCTTAGATTATTCACCTAAGGGGTCCTATAACTCCCTTGCAGTCAAAGAGGGAAGTTGACAGTCACTAAAGAAGAGTGAAGGTTAACTGTTTGATGGTGTGGGGGTATTTGGCAATAATTTCCCTAAAATGTTATATTTATTTCCTTTTATGTGTTTTTCAAAATCAACCACAAAATAGAAAGGAAAGAAAGAATAAAGTATACCTATTGAATTCAAAATAGAAATAAAAGAAGAAATTACATCTACCTAGACACCTCCCCAACAATGACGCCAAGAAATGATGAGCTCCAGTATTCCAGCAAGAGTTTTGAAACTCCCAAGGCTACCAAATTTACTTTATCAACCTGGGGTTTCGTACAAAATTAGAGGTGACAGTGTTGTATATATAGTAGATGCATTATTCTAATCATGGACCTTCAACTAGGTCACTTGATCATTAGGGTTCCAAACTATTCCTCTACTGAAGTAAAAGGAGTCTAACTACTTAAATAAGAATGTGAATTCTAGTCCTAGTTCAGAGAAATTAATTCCTTTTACACTTAGAAGATGAAATATGTCAACATGTAAATGCCATGAAAGGATACAATATTATGCTAGGTTGTAGAAAGGAAACTATGTTGTCTTGCACTCAATCATCTAGCTGTTAGGGTTTCTTGAAAACATCAGATTACTTTATCATTTAATAATTAAAAAGTGCATGTGTTATCTATCAAATTCACACATGACAAGTAAATAAATTCTAAATGCTAAGTTTGGAAAAAAAAAAGGGCTAATGCTATTGAATCTTGCAGGAAGGGAAAAGGAGTGAAAGGACTAGTCTATGTGGCACTTCTGGTCATCGAGTCCAAGCTGAGGTGTGAAACTACTCCTAAACCAAGCTAGGATATCGTTGTAGGTCAAAGTAGGTCAAAGAAAGATGCTTCAGGTGAGCTACAGGATGTTGCTATAGGATATCTTGTGCTACTATAGGATATCCTAAAATGTTACAGGAAGTTACCTTAGAGGGTTTGGAGAGTAAGAATGGTGATATGAAGGTTGGAAAGGTGTATGGTAGCTAGGACAGTGTGTGGAAGGTGATATTCACTCTTGGCCAAGCCCAACACTTCAAGAAGGTTAGGTTTGGATGAGATGACTTGCTCATGGTGACCTAATAGCAAAGGTTTAGAACAGGGGTTGGCATTCATACATAGAAGGGGAGAGGACCTAAATGGAGCTGGTGGAAAGGATACTTGCCTACAGATCAACAATCTTGGCATAACATCTACACTTATTACTTTTCATTTGAATTTTGTTTTATGTCAATATCTAAAAGATGAATTGAATTTGGAAAATCTAATCTAACTGTTGCTAAGAACTTGATTGATGAACTAAAATATATTCTAAGCTACAACAATTAGGAGAATCAAAATAATAAGTTTAATCCTTTCTAAGAAATCATAAACAACTATCTAACTAATGTGACCACTTGATTTATGCAATTGACAAGAAATCAAACTCTGTCTTTGGGCTGTGAGAGTGGGTTCCTCTAATAATGACCCCATTAGGGAGATGAGATAGGGGTCACTCTCTCAAGATTTTTGATTTATTTTACTCTATTGCACAACAACAACTAATTTATCCTCTATGTTAATCGAAGCATGAATAAACCAACAACTTAATCAATCTTTTAAGGTAAAGGAGTCATGAATAAACTACAACAACTAATCAACATTCTAGCCTAAGAATATAGATACAAGAGCAAAACTTCTGCTACTAGGGTTGGGCCATAACCCAAGAGCTTCATCCCATTAGTCAACTCAATACTGAATCAAAACATAACTTCTCATTATCATTCAAAAAGTGGCAAATACATCATAATAATAGCAACCATATGTGCTTCAACTTAATGGCCTTGTGGATATAATAAAAAATTGAATCATAATGAGTCTCTTAAATGGTTTATTTATAAAAAGATGAAGCTATCAACATATCCCTATAAAATAGGGATATTTTCCTCCCTAACTTGAGAATAGGTGAATCTAACTCTTCCTTGAATTGCACTAGCTCAGATGCCAATGAACTCGGCCTGCTTGGCTGCCAATGACACAAAATTGATGAGATAGAGTGGGGGATCTTTGACTAATTTGAGGAATTAAATAGGTGGACCATATCCTAGAATATCTCTTGCTTGTGTGCTCTGAGTTCCCACACTCAAATCATCTCAAAATTTCTCCAATTCCTACATTTAACACACACTAGGCCACATGACATAGTAACATATCTTTACTCCTCACACTAAGCATAATATAACAAAATTTGTAGATAAATGTGAGAAAAACATAATTTAATAAGTTGGAGGATGGGATTGTGAACCATATAATATATCTATTGATGAGCCTCATCACTAGGACAACAGACTGAAGTCACAAGCAAAGAACAACACCCCAAAGACAAAGAAGGGCATGGGAGAATGGTGTGAGTTCCATATGAGCTCCACTCACAACACAAGTGAGTGTGAGGCGAAGCAGCTACTAGTGGTTAAGAGGAAGGCTTCTAAATCATATGCATGTTCCAACTCTGAGTCAAAATCCGAGAAGAGGAATGATGAAGGAAGGAGATCATTGATGTGGAGCCTAGTGCCACTGTAGCCACCACCAAGATCTAGAGGAACGAGGCTGAAGATCGAGAGGAGGGGGAATGCTCTACCATTCACAGATATGGGTGAAGCATTTTACGATGCAGTTCATTTTTTATAGCGGAAGCCAAAAGAACTTGATTTTAGTAGATGTCATGAAGCAATTGGGTCTATCCACTATAGCACATTTGCACCCGTACACAATCAGGTGGCGTCACCAAAGATGAGATATCCATGTTAGCTAGAAGTGTTGCCTTCCCTACAAAATCAAGCCCTTCATGGATGAGGTACCCTGTGATGTTGGTCCTCTTGAAGATTGTGATGTATTATTAGGACAACCATACTTATGGAAGTGACATGTTTTATATGAGTCTAGATCTCACTCTATGATTATTACTTTGGGAAACAAGTTGTACATGATAATGGAGGTAGCCCCACCTACCCACCATATCTTTGATCTCTTCAAATAAATGCAGTAAGATCGTTTCACAATTGATCCAAAATGGATCCAATAACTCTCTAAGTCTTCAAAATCATTTAAAAGAGAAAAATTATCACATGAGGAAAAACCCTTAGAATAGGCGGAAAACACAAAGAAATGATCAAAAACAGGCTTATTGGCAAAGAAAGGAGTAATGCATAGGAGCCATTGGATCTAGCCGATCAACGATCCAGATCTGATCAACAAATAGAAAATCAACAGAGGTGATTGGAGGTTATTGGAGGCGGTTGCATAAATGTTGCGATAGCAATCAGCGAGGTCAATGAGGACCATCGATCAAGCATACAGGTTGATGGGCCACATTTCACTGCTATATCACATTAGCAGATTACAGCGAAAGCACTTACCAACAACTCGGGGATCGTGTGACATGCGATTGCGATGAGTTGCATCGCAAATTCGTATCGGAGCCACACAGACGAGTGGACACACACACACACACACACACACACACACACACACACACACACACATATATCTGTGTGTGTGTGTGTGTGTGTGTCTATATATATATGCGACACGATCATCGGACATGATAGAACTATAAACAATATTCCATATAAATTCATATTCGTCAAACGACAGTTTTTATGTGTTTTGGCATATTTCGTTTATTAAACGAAATAAGACGAGAAGCATCGATGCGATGAAAACCGGACCCGAAAGGGTTTGCGAATGAAAATACATAATTTTTCAAATCTGCATAAAGCCATTCTTGCGATATTTTAACCATTTTAATGTATTTAAAAAATACAAAGGGGAACTATGGAATGGGCATTCGCGACATGTGATAAGCGACTAGAGGCAGACCCAATAGCAATATAGTTCGGATTTAGGGACATTTGAATTCCGAAAAACTGTGTTTTGGCAGATTTTTCCTGTGTTGAATATATTTCTCTATGTAAATAGAGAATGGCCATTTCCAAGATTTCAAAGGCTAGATGGACTCTGTCGTTGTAGGACAGGTGGCCACCTCCCCTGAAGATGTTAGTCTAGGATTGCTAATGCTCAGAAGGGGGATTCGAGCAGACAGAGGCTGGGAGCCAGAGAGCCCAAGAAGAGGAAATGAACAAATAGTGCAGATTGGCTTTAAAGTCACAGACTGCCAGAAACAGAGACAAGCAGTACTAGGAGAGTGATAGAGAGAGTCTATGTACTCAAAGAGGCTTGAGGGGTTCAAGCAAAACTCTTGCTATTGTATTTGTTGTGTGTTGAGACTCAAATTGAGCTCGCACTATGGTAAAACTCTACCTCTGAAGACATAGTAGAGAGGCCACGACTGAAGGTTGGACCAGGAGATGTAGCCCAGGAGTTTTGGGTGAACTCCATATTAAACTTGCTGTGTTTATCTGTGTTGTATATTATGTTTCTTTAACTGCTTCATTGTCTATGTATTTCACAATCTTATCGATCCATTGCAAAAAGTAACATAGGCATATCCATGTGCATGAGTTTGTAATACCTTAATAATTGTCTAAGATCTCATTTCCAGATCAAGTGGTATCAGGCCTTTAGCTTGCTAAGGTTAGACAAGCTTGTGTTGGACTGTTGAATGCTAACTAGGTCAAAGCGTAAATTAGGAGAAGTAGAACTAGTTGAGGCTAACCCAGAAATTGGAAGAGTCTATCCTAGGAGGAGAATGATAGAAGAAATTCCCTTGGAATCAGACTCTCAGCCCATGGATAGTTTCATGATCATGAGAGCCATGGTAGAAGAAATGTACCAAGAATTTAAGAAAGGTTGAGGAGAAAGCCCTTTAGCTTCTCAAATAGGCAAAGGAGTAGAGTAACATCTTCTAGTTGCCCATTCAGAAGGCAAAGGGGAAGGGGAAGAGCCTCCTCCATTAACACCTTCTTCTAGCCCTAAAAATAAAAAGAAGAAGACTTCTATGATTAAATTAGATGTAAAATTTGATCTGCCAATATATTATGGAGAACTAAATGCAGAAAAGCTAGATAACTTGATTAGACAGATTGATGTATATTGCAAGGTGCAGAACATTGATTCAGAAAGGAGAAAGATTCAGTTGGCCAACGTTCGCCTGGGAGGAACTGCCTTAGTGTGGTGGGAAGGCATGACATAAGCTAATTTGAAGAAGCATGGTGAAATTATTTCTACCTGGAGTTAATTTGTTTCTGCCATTAAAAAAAAATTATATCCACTAGCTTATATGCATCAAGCCATGATGATTTGGAAAACTCTTCACCAATTAAAGGGGCAAAGTGTACAAAGATATACCCAGGAATTTAGGAAAAGAACTTTAATTCTAGGCATTTCTCTAGACTCACTTGAAACTTTGCTGAAGTATATAGGTGGTCTACATAGCTATTTGAGGCACACCATTCTCATGTTTAACCCCATTAGCATAGATAAGGTATCCGTTCAGGCTACACATCTAGAGGCTAGAGGCAAGAATGTGAACCTAGAGATTGGGGGATCATCAAAACCGACTGTAAGTAAGAACAAGGAAAAGAAGAAATAGAAATGGAAAGAGAGGAAGAAAAATGATGTATAGAAAGGCAAACCTTCATGCACTCACTGCAAGAAGGATGGACACAATGATGAACATTGTTGGCCTTTGCATCCGGAGCTAAAACCCAAGGAGTTCGATGGAAAGAAGAAGAAGGTTGTTGTTGCTATTCGAAAATATTTGGGGTCAGACTTAGGTGATGAAACAACAATCACAGCTATAGGTATAAAAGGTAAAAATTCCGAAGCTTCTACTAGTAATTCTGCACAAACTATTGATAATGAAGAAAATGAGAGGAAAAGGCATGAGCTTTTTCATATTAGATTTATTTCCAAGCATCAAAATATTGATACTTTATTTGATAGTGGCTCACAAGTAAACTTGATTTCTGAAGCAATTGTAAATAAGTTAGGATTACTAACCACACCTCACAAGAAACCATATCCATTAGGTTGGGTATGTGATAAAGCAAAGCTACAAGTGACTAGACAATGTAAACTTAGGTTTTCTTTTGGGTCAGCATTTGTAGATGAGGTTGAGTTAGATATCCTTCCCTTGGATATATGTGGAATTGTTTTAGAAAGTCCATGTATGATAGTGTTGAAGCCCCGAAAATCGGGTCTACAACAAGGGGGATTCCCACCCAGTCCGGACCTTGGTTACCAACTCCTGTTCCATTTGGTATGGTGGGTCCGACTGGGGATATGGGACCAGTTTCCTGATATGTGTGTGTGTGTTGCGAATTGATATTTCCTTTGTAAAAGTTCCTAAGTAAAAATGCTCTACTCTAAATCTAATCTAATGACATGCAATTGTATTCTAATAAGCAGAAATATCTAATTCTAAACTAACCTAGGATGTAATCTTTCCGTTATGTGATCTAAAATGATTTCAAATAACAATTGGTAATAAAGATCATTCAACTGTTATGAGAAAAGAATTCAATGAAAAATAAACCACTTCGTATAATAAGTTAGATGAAACAGTTGGAAAAACATATTGCATAATAAGCTACTTATATATTAAGCATAAATAAATAGTTATCACCGTACAGAAGTGCCAAATGATAACTCAAGCATTCACGCATCAATACATAAACAACTGAACATGAATATTACTTTAACACAAAGGCAAAAATATTTAAGAGATAAAAGTATCATTTATAACTAGTTCTACTCATGAGCTTCAAACAATAATGATTTATCTCTTCTTAATCCAACATCCACTAAGATTACAAAAGTGCAACATTAGTAGTAGATATTAAATGCAGATATCAATAAATCTTGTTCCATTCATTCATCAAAACCTCCTTGGAGGGTGCAAAAGTGCATGTTCTGAGGACAAGTTTTTGACAAATTTTAGGACACTTCTCTAAATGCATGAGAAGGGTTTAAATATTACTAACTAAATCTAAAAATAATTTGTTACAAAAATTTAGGATATGGTTTAAATGACCATCCTCATTTGAGGCAAAAATAAAGCAAAATTAATACTAACACTGGATCTAAAACTAAAACTAACAACTAAATATTTATGTATATGTTCCTTGACATTGCAACCGTTCAGCATTTGTTTGAGAAGAGTCGGCTGGCCAACTTTCGACTTTAACCGTCCTGTGAAAACGGAATCGGAAAGAGTTGGTGCCATCTTCTCCGCAGAATTGATGATACATTTGAGAGTCATGCACTGGCTATGTGGTTTTACCAAATATGCCCAGTAAGAATCCCAATTCAACCTAGTTAATCTTTTGATTGATTCTGCGTTTTCTTGAGCCTTCTGTCTCCAGCCTATCTGCAGTTGTTGTAGCTATTTACATACTACTTTGAAGATATCTCTGATAAATACCATTGGTTTTAGGATTCAAGTTTTTCTTTTTTGCTTTTAGAGTTCTTTCTTATAAACTTTCGTATTTATAGGTGACAGAGCAATTACAAGCTTTTCCTTTTCAAGGGGTTTTACCCAGTGATGGAAACTACCTCTGTTTCTCGATCCAGGCTTCATTGGTGCGATTTTTTCCTTTTGCATGTTTTTCTGTTAGAGGATATAAAACTTGAATTTTGTGGAAATAACGACCTCGTGAGTTCTCAACCTTGAGTCTTAAATTGCTTGTTTGTGATGTCAGCGCTGTCTAATATCCCTTTAACCATGTCCGTGTATGAAAGAATTTTGGGCCGCCACTATTCGGTGTAAGAACGAGAAAGCTAGCTCTGTAGTAGATGCCTCAGAAGACCCATGTGAGCCGGAAGTAGCTGTAACCTCCATCATTTTGGGATTTTCTTCCTCAAGTAAATTGTACATGCCTTCCCAAGTAGTAATACTAGCATCTTTCTTACAGGTGGTGTCTGTATACAAGGGCATCATTTCTTTGTCTTCAAAACTCGGAGCTTTGCACTTTTTTCCCATAATATCTTGAACACTGCTTTGTGTAGTCCTCTGTTCTCTGTTCCTGCAGTTTACAAATGAGGTGAGAAAAGGTGACGGGAAAGCTTTAAATGCTGAAGACATATAAAATATACCACCTTACGTGAAATGTCTCTTCGATCAGAACAAAACCATATTTCATTAATGATTGCCAAGTAACTCATGTATTAACATTAATGTGCATTTGCAGGTCTCGGTTTATGGAAAAATATTTTTTGAACAACGAGCCCTAGAGATCTGTGATAAGGCGATTTGTGATTTGCTTCGCAATATCGCAGATCGCTATATCGCAATATCGTGGGATCGTAGCTTATGAAAATCATCTGTTAATGTGTTTTCTACGAGATGCAATTTGCAATGTGCGCCATCGCATATCACATATCGGCGGTTTGAGGTATTTCGTCGTAAATAATGTTTGAAGCATGCGATGCAATGAATGTTTTTAGTGTGTAGTTTCGCATCGCAATCTCACAATTTTAAAGTTCTGCTTGTAAGGAGGTATCTATTGTCCTTTTTGCGATGCGATATATCTTTTAAGGAATGATCTTATCCTAACTTATCATAAAACTTAAGATTTTTAGATTTTTTGAGGGTATTCGCCTAAGTTTATGATAGTAGGTTTTATTAAAAAAGGAAAAATGACAAGCACTAATTGAATTTTTAATTTTTTATAAGGGTCCCCACTTATTTAGTATTAGTGATAAAACTAAATAAGAAGGGGGGTTGTTGCTAACCACAACAGATAGAAAAGCCATTTTTTATAGAACTGAAAACAAGTATCAGTTCATCAAAGATGGAATAAAATATATTGTAAGATCTCATAAACTCAAAAATAATTACACTCTCATAAACTCAGGGCAGATGAAAAGAATTGTAAACTCATGCAAGCAATTTTTATTGATGGTTGTAAAGGAAAAGAGCCCTGATAAAACCAATATATTTGAAGGTTGTGATGCTAAACAGAAAGCTGATTTAGAAAAAGTTGTTTCAGAATATGATATCCTATTTCAAGAACCTAAAGGTCTACCACCCAAAAGGGAAATTGTACATGATATTCAATTGCAGCAAGATGCTCCATTTCCTAACATCAGAATGTACAGGTTATCCGCTTTAGAGAATGCAGAGATCAAGAAGCAAGTACAGGAGCTACTTGAGAAAGGGTTCATAAGACCAAGCACATCAAAATGCGGATCTTTGATCATATTGGTGAGAAAGAAAGATGGTTCGTAGAGGATGTGCATTGATTACAGATCGCTGAATAAAATAACGATCAAGGATTGGTATTCCCTTCCTTGTATTGATGATCTATTGGATAAGCTGAAAGAAACTGTTTACTTTTCCAAGTTGGACTTGCATAGTGGCTACCATCACGTCAGAGTAGCAGAAAAAGATGCATGGAAGATTGCTTTCAAAACAAAGAAAGAGCTATATGAATGGCTAGTTATGCCTTTTAGATTAACTAATGCTCCTGCCACTTTCATGAGAGTTATGAATGATGTACTCAGGCCTTTTATTGATTATTTTGTAATTGTATATTTAGATGACATTCTTGTTTTCAATAAAACATGGGAAGAACATTTGAAGCATGTAAAGCAAACTCTGGATGTTTTGAAAAAAGAAAACCTCTATGTTAAGTTATCAAAATGTGAATTTCGCAAAACATCTTTGAATTATTTGGGTCATATAGCAGGGGGTGGTTAATTGAAGATAAATCCCTCTAAGGTTGAAGTCATTGTGAACTGGCTTAAACCCAAATCTGCTACACAAGTTAGAAGCTTCCTAGGAGTAGCACAATATTGGAGAAAGTTTATTTCTAACTTTTCCTTGATTGTAGCTCCCTTACATGCTTTAACAGGATTGAACAAGGTGTTTTAATGGGGAGGAAAACAGAAGAAAGCCTTCAACACCTTGAAAGAAAAGATTAGTACAGCACCAGTACTAGCATTGCTAGATCTTCAAAGGCCGTTTGAGATTGAAACAAATGCCAGTGACTATGCCATGGCAGCAGTGTTGATGCAACATGGCAAACCCATATGTTATCACTCTGAGACATTTAATTCTATAGTAGTTAATTATCCCACATATGATAAATAATTGTATGCATTAGTATAGAGTGTGAAAAAGTGGAAACATTACCTAATTGGCAAAGAAATAGTTATACATACTGATCATCGAGCACTTCAATATTTACACTCACAAACTAAGTTGCAGTAATCAAGATACTATAGGTGGATGGGTTTTCTATAGCAGTTTCATCTATTCATCAGATATAAGAAAGGCATACATAATAAAGTTGCAGATATGTTGTCTAGACCAATCATAAATTCATCTACTATACTTAAGCATAATTTAGTATTGCATGAAAGCTACATTGAAAAATATGCTCAAGATGTAGATTTTAAAGATGTATATGCAACTTTAAGTCATGGAAAACAAGTAGAAGAATTGGATTATCATGTTAAGGACAAACTCTTGTATCATTTGAGAAAGTTATGCATTCATCAAACTGAGAGAGTTAACATAATTCGAGAAGCACATACTTCTCTAATATCAGGTCATTTTGGTGTAAGTAAAATAGTTGCACAACTGCAAAGATTCTACTATTGGCCAAGAATGCATGAAAGAGTTTCTAGATATATTAAACCATGTACCATGTGTGCTAAGAGAAAGCCCAACAATAGAAAATTAGGCTTGTACACTCCACTACCAGTTCCTTCTCATCCTTGGGAAAGTGTTTCCGTGGACTTTGTTGAGGGATTTCCAAAATCTAAAAAAGGTCATGACTATTTATATGTTATTGTGGACAGGTTAACCAAAATGTGTATTTTAATACCTTGCAATAAGAAGATTACAGTTGAACAAGTAGCGAAGTTGTTCTTTCAGCATGTTTGGGTAAATTTTGGGTTACCCACTTCCATAGTATCTGATCAAGATTCCTGATTTGTTGGGAAGTTTTGGTCAAGTCTGTGGGAACTAATGGACACCAGACTAAAGAAGAGCACTTCCTTTCATCCACAAATAGATGGCCAAACAGAGGTGGTCAACAGGACAATGGTCCAGTTGCTCAGGGGTTATTGTAGCAAGCATCCCAAGATTTGTGATGAACATTTATGTTATGTGAAACATGCTTACAAGCGTGCTAAACATTCTTCTACACAAAGATCTCACTTTGGGACTTGTTTTGGTTTTATACCAAGGTCTCCCTTGGATTTTCTCTTTAGCAAAGACATAGCATTTGATGGACATAGTGATGTGGACAAAGAAACCATGTTCATTAAACAGATCCAAGAAATTCACCAGGTAGTACAGGAACAACTGGAATAGAGCCAGGCCAAGTACAAGACAAGGCATGATAAGAATCGAATTGAGCATAGCTTCCAAGTTGGTGATCAATTATAGCTATACATCAGCAATGACAGAATGTAAGGTGAAGGGAAGAAGCCGAAGCCAATAAGGTATGGGCCTTTCAAGATACTTGAGAAAGTTGGTGAGAACGCTTTTTTCCTTGATTTGCGAGCTTACATGCACATCTATTCATTGGTTAATGTAGAAAATTTAAGACTATTTGAACCTTCATTTATTAAAGACACTACAGAGAAAATTCAGTTGCCTTCTATTGATGATCTGTTGCCTGAATATCTCAATGAGTTGCCAGAAGATACAGTTTTGGACAGGAAGGAGAGAACTACGCGTAGAGGGGATGTTGAGTACCTAAGAATTAGACTCAAAGGTTCAAAACAGAGCAATGCACGATGGATGGAAATTGGACAAGTGAGGAAGGTGTATCCTCACTTGATCGATGCTTGAAAACCAACTTTTGGTGGTCCAAAAGATTTTTCAGTGGGAAGGCGTGATCCAAAATGGATCCAAGAACTCTTTAAGTCTTTGAAATAGTTTAAAAGAGAAAAACTATCACATGAGGAAAAACCCTTAGAACAGGCGGAAAACATGAAGAAATGATAAAAAATAGGCTTATCGGCATAGAGAGGAACAATGCACAGGAGTCGTCGGATTTGGTGGATCAGTGGTCAAGATCCAATAGGCAAATCACAAATTGGCAGAGGTGATTGGAGGTTATTGGAGGCATTCGCATAAATGTTGCGATAGCGATCGGTGGGGTCAATGAGGACTGTCGATCAAGCATGTAGATTGACGACCCACATTGGACCACCATATCGCATCGACAGATTATAGCGGAAGCACTTACCAACGACCTGGGGCTCATGCGAATTGCGAAAAGTCTCATCGCAAATTTGCATCGAAGCCACACAAAGGAGCGACATATATAACCAAATCTATATCTTTATATATATATATAAATAATATATAATATATATATATATTATATGATCATATATTATAAATATATAATATATGGATATGCGACACGGTTGCCAGACCCGATAGAACTATAAACGATATTCCATATAAATTCAGATCCGTCAAATGACAGTTTGTATGTGTTTTTGAGTATTTCGTTTATTAAACAAAATATGACGAGAAGTGTTGATGCGATGAAAACCAGACCCGAAAGGGTTTGTGAATGAAAATACACAATATTTCAAATCCTCATAAAGCCATTCTTGTGATATTTTAAGCATTTTAATGTATTTAAAATTTATAAAGGGGGACTATGTAATGGGCATTCATGACATGTGATTAGCTACTAGCGGCAAACCCGATAGGAATATAGTTCATGTTTAAGCATTTTAAAGTATTTAAAATTTATAAAGGGGAACTATGTAACGGACATTCATGACATGTGATTAGCTACTAGAGGCAAACCCGATAGGAATATAGTTCACGTTTAAGGACATTTGAAGTCCGAAAAACTATGTTTTGGCCGATTTTTCCTGTGCTCAATATATTTCTTTATGTAAATAGAGAATGGCCATTTCCGAGATTTCAAAGGCTAGATGGACTCTTTTGTTGCAGAACAGGTGGCCACCTCCCCTAAACACGTTAGGCTAGGATTGCTAACACTCAGAAGGGGGATTCGAGTAGAGAGAGGCTGGGAGCCAGAGAGCCCGAGAAGATGAAATGAACGGACAACTAGATTGGCTTTAAAGCCAAGGACTGCCAAAAGCAGAGACATGCAGTGCTAAGATAGAGCAAAGAAAGAGATAGAGAGTGATAGAGAGAGTCTTTGTACTCAGAGGGGCTTGAGGGGTTCAAGCAAAACTCTTGCTATTGTATCTATTGCGTGTTGAGACTCAAATTGAGCTCATATTGTGGTAAAACTCTGCTTCTGAAGAAATAATAGAGAGGCCACCACTGAAGGCTGGACCAGGAGATGTAGCCCAGGAGTTTTGGGTGAACTCCATATTAAACTTGTTGTGTTTATGTGTGTTGTCTATTATGTTTCCTTAACTACTTCATTGTCTATGTATTTCACAAATCTTATCGATCCATTGTACAAAGTAACATAGGCATATCCATGCACATGAGTCTGTAATACCTTAATAATTGTCTAAGATCTCATTTTCAGATCAAAAATCCAGAAAATTTATTTTCCTTATGATTCACCCTCAATGAAAGAATATTATTGTGGCCACAACTTCTAAACACGGCTCCTCTGCACAACAACAATAGATCAAAAACGTTGTGTAGAAGTACAAGGACATTTTCACCTCACCTACAGGGGTACCTCTGCACTGTCAGGTCAAGCACTCCATCTATCTAACCCCGAGCATGCCGCTACCTAATGGAACAATATATTGACACTTTGTTCTAGAGAATGATGAGATCAAGAGGAAGATCCAGGAGTTGTTGTATAATGGAAACATCAGGCCAAACTCATGACCCTATGAAAGCCCAATTGTATTGGTACAAAAGAAGGATGTGACTCGGAGACTCTGCATTGACTATTAGGCACTGAAAAAGATCAATGTCCATAATAGGTACCCAATCCCATTGATTGATGACCTTCTGGAATAGCTCAAGGGGGGGAAATATTTCAGCAATATTGAATGGAAGTCTAGTTATCACCAGGTTCCTATCAAACCCTCTGATGTGTGGAAGACCACCTGGAAATCCAAGGAGGGCCTTTTCAAATGGTTGGTTGTGCCTTTTGGGTTGACAAATTCACCTGCAACCTTCATGAGGTTGATAGCCGACATCTTGCAACCCTTCACTAATGCATTCATGGTGATGTAATTAGATGAAATCTTGATCTTCATCTAGAGTTTCAAAGAGCACCTCCACCATATTCTATAGGTCCTTCAAACCATACGACAACACAATCTATGTGCCAATTTGGAGAAATACACTTTTGGCATGACCCAAGTTCAATATACGGGATACATCATTGATGAGCAGGGTGTGCATGTGGACCCAGCCAAGATACAAGTCATTCAATATTGGCCAATCCCAACCACTCTAATAGATATCCGTGGCTTTCTAGGCATTGTCAGTTTCTACCATAGGTTCATGTTAGGGTTCTATCCTATCGCTTGGCCTTTAAGTCAAGTCATCAAGGGCAGAGTGAAAGAAAAGTTATTTTGGTATGAAACAAAATCAAAGGGGTTTGATGAGTGGAAGAAGTTCCTCTTCTCAACGCTATTTCTCACATTACTAGACCTACATCAACCATTTGAGATTGAGAATGATGCCTCCAACTATGCTATTGATGCAGACCTTGCTCAACAGAGGCATCCAGTGGCCTACCATAGTGAGACACTTTCAAACACAGTTTGAAAGTATCCCACCTATGATAAATAAATGTATTCCATTACGTAGGCCTTCCGTTAATGGAAGCATTACATTACAGGGAAGGAAATAGTCATCCACACAGACCATCGACCACTGCATTTCATGTAGACACAAGGGATGTTGTAGAACGATCACCATTAGAAATGGTCTACACACCTGCAATAATTCCATTTGAACATTAGGTACAAGAAGGGCATCACTAATAATTTTGTAGACTACCTCAGTCGACCACTAATCATGGCACTGATCATTGTACTCGACTCTTGTGGGCATGAGACTTCGGGGTGGCTACATCTTTACAAGAGCAATCCAAAAATTGGTAGAACATACTGGACACTCCTGGAAGGTAACCAAGTTCTAAATTTCACCTCGAGGATGCACTATTATGCCACCTTTGAAACATCTATGTTCATTCCAGCGAGCATGCCAAGATGATTTGGGTGGCACACTACAGTCAGGTCACTGGACATTTTAGAGTAGAGAAAATAGTGCGAGTATTGCAGAAGTTTTTTATTGGCCAAACCTTCGTAAGGATGTTGGGAGGTACATTAGATCTTGCATTACCTATGCCATTCCCAAACCAACCATCAAGAATAAAGGCGTATATACTCATCTTTCTACTCCTAGCCGACCTCATGAATCCATCCTCATGGATTTCATGTCAATCCTTCCTTCTTCTAAGCATGAAAACGAGATTGTTTTCGTTGTTGTCCAAAGATTCTCCAAGATGGCCATTATGGTGCCCTGCAAGAAGAGTATCACAGCAGAGGCCACTGCTAAGCTCTTCTTTGAGAGAGTGCGAGTACACTTTGGGATCCCATAGCCCATTGTATCATATTAAGAAAAAAAATTCCTAGGTTCATTTTGGTCAAGTCTCTGGTCAATGTTGGATACAAAGGTTACTAAGTCCACGACTTTGCATCCCTAAACTGATGGCCAAACAAAGGTTGTCAATAGGTGATCATGCACATTCTGCACATGTACAGCTCAAAGCATCCACACATATGGGATGCAATCCTCCCCTATGTCTAGCATAGCTACAACAAATCTCTCCACAGCTCAACAGGCTACATCCCCTTTCAGGTACAGTTGGGATTTCAACCATGTCCCATTGATGTGGCCATATAATTTGCAACTACTCAAGTGGATTCAACTCACATCCAGTTCGAAAAAAAAGTTGACAGGGCTTACAGCTTCATTGAGTGCATTCAAAAATTCGACCAAAAGGTCCATGATATATTGGACAAAGCCAATGCTAATTACAAACAACACCATGATTAGCATTGGGTTCCACACAATTTCTATGTGGCTGACAAAGTTTGGCTACACTTGTAGAAGGAGCACCTTTCTGAACCCCACTGTAAGCTTCAAATGCTCTGATATGGGCTATACACCATCACCAAGGTTGTAGGGGAGGTCTCTAAGCTCATAATTCCACCATTCCTTCGTCTACACCCAGTGTTCAATGTCAACTGCCTTTGGCCATACTTTCCACCATTGTTGGACACACCCGACATTGCAGAACAACTCACACCAATAGAGCTAAACCCATATTGTATGGAACAAGCCACAACTAATTAGATCATGGATACACAAATTAAGAACACTCACCAACAGAGGATTTAGGTTTATCAAGTTGTCGAAGCAAGCTAGCTCCTTCACCAGGGCAAGTGCTTCACTATCGACCAGGTTCAACAAAAATTTCCACACCTGATGGAGGTTTTGAATGCAATGGGGACCATTTCTTCCTAAGGAGGGAGGAATGATCCAGGTGGATATCGGTGGGAACCCACCTATTTCACCTAGACCTCAAGTTGGTTTCATTTGTTTCCTTGTTTATTGTGGCATTTACTATGTTTAGCAGTTTTTCAGGTCCTGAACTTCTGGAGCCATTTGACCCCCTAAACGGCATTTTTTTTATGTCCACAGAAGTGTTTCCAGGAAAACTAGTGTCCATTTAGAGCTACTAGTCCCACTAAGACGGGTAGCTATCTTAGAAGCAAACAATTCAAAGTAACTTGTGTTTTCCTTTATGAGAGATGGATGAGAGAGAAGTAGAGAGTACCAACCTCAATCTTTCGCTTGGCTCCTCGCTTGTTTCCTCTCTCCTTTGATAGAGCTTCACCGCTCCTTTCTCACTTGTACCGCTTCAAAGAACACCTCTAGATTCAAAGCAACAAAATACCATCAAAGCATAGTGATCTATAACCAAAAACAATGTAGAATCAGATGTACATTAACCATACAAATGAATACACAAATACAAGGTTCTGAAGTATACAAGTATATAGAGGAAAACTTAAATAGCTTTATTGATAGAAGTAGAAGAAGAGAGTATTACAACCCAGCTGTCTAATCCAGCACCATCCTCCCAGCATGAAAGCCCTCTTCACCTCATGAAAATATAGATCACCCAACAATACAATGTTTCACAGAGAAACCAACAGTAGTTCCTTACAAAATACAAAATTCTAGCCTCTGGATCTCTAGGAGAGGGATCCATATATAGATATTTGCAGGGGGTGAGTCAGCTTCTAGGATTTTGATTAGTGTCATTTCACTAATAGTTCTTGGTTTCACTTAGAGATTTCATGATCTCTTACTCATCCTTGGGTGAATTCAGAGAGGCAAGTGTCATATGAGCAGTTTCTAGAAGATTCTCTAGGTTTCCACCTAGCAAACTGCCTCTGCCATTTATCTGCTCTCACTCATCGTACCCTACAGAAGGGATTTTCAATATGCATCGCACCCTTTGTGTGTAGCAGGTGAGATGCATCACATGCTCAACATGGAGCAGTCTGTATGGTCTAGTTTTGACTAGTTCTGAGTAGTTTTTCAGGGAGAACTTCTAGGAAATGATGTAATCGGTTAACCTTGATCCTTTAGGGTGTGAAAAAACAGTTTTAGGGGTTTATAAGCCCTTGGTTTATGGACATATGTTATTGGGGTTGCAGTGCCCAAATATTTCTATAATAGTTTCCCCCCTAAAGCATGAGGTCGTAAGTCTTCTGATGTCGGGTGAAATGATTTATCATGAGGATCCAAGGTTTTTCAAACTGGAAGGTGACCTACAATAAGATACAATACAATACATTATCTTCATAATATTTTCATGATCTAGCTGAGGCAGGCATTCCCATGCTCAGCTTTATAAATTCATTTTCATGTACATAGCAAAGATAATTGTCTCTGTGGCAGACTGATGATTCTGGTAGAACCATCATCCCTTAGCTTGGATGATTATCTATGCAGCTATGGAGTGCATTTGATGTCTTTATTTTCCTAAATATATCATAGCCCAAATGGATGAAACCAGATCTGAGATCTTCAAACTTGTTCAATCTTCACCCGACGTACAAGTCGATCCATGTGGAAAGATGTTCTCATGTCAAACATGGAAAGACATCACCTGATTACCAGCCAATGATGTAAGCTATTAACAGGCGTGAGAGGAATCACCAATAATGATAATGACCCTCAAGCTACTATAGTACAATTCATGTGGTGTGAATACATGAGTCAATGTTGAACACCATGCAAAATCTTTCGGTCAAAGGCCATTGATGTAAACCTGTCGCCGGAAGTGAGAAACCTGCCATTGAGGCACGCAAGCTTCAAAGTACTAAAAGGGTTGTTACTAAGTCAACTTCTTGGATAATGAGCTGATGTCGATAAGAAGTGAATTTTCGTAGGAGGGCCTTAATGAATCCCACATCTATGACACGAAATGGAGCAAATGATTTTTTGGAGGTGAAAACGATCTGCTGATACAAGATTCAGGGTAGCGGTCATGAAAACATGGAGCGTGAAGGTATTGCAGTGGATGAGCCATTAGCTGGGTTGGTGAATTCTCTGAGCGACTTCTCTTGAACATATCTTCGACACTGAAATGGATTGGTAGCGTTAACCCCAAAAATGGATGGTATGGAGGACCAATGGTGATATGACCGGTGAATAGAATAACCCAACCTGACTCAATCATGGTGATGGAGTGAAAGTGTCATGTTCATGAGTGACCTGCTACCAATGAAGTTCTTCAAGTTTTCTTCCCAATTTTTCCCCAGTCGTTGCTGACCAGTACCTCTTTATTTTTTTCAAGCTTGAGGAGGATAACATATGCTTTTTCTATAATTTTCCCTTCGGGCAAACCTGTTGCTATGTTTTAGTGAGCCTGGTGACAGTGAAACTTGCTCTTGTCAGCATGGACAAGTTTGTCGCTATTGTTTTAACGAGTTTAACAAAAAAGATAACTCGGTCCTTTTCAATTTTAGAGAGTCTGAAAAGAGGCGGAAAGGAAACTCCAGTAGTCCTTTTTTCTAGTATAATCCCTTAAGTCTGAAAAAGTATAAATTAATACGAAAGGGATGACTTTTTTTATCACTTTAACGAGCCGAAAAAGACAAGTGCTCGATCTTTTTGTGTAATGATCCCTCAGGTCCAAAAAGATTAAAATATAGAGGAGGGATGGCACTTCCAATCACTTTAATGAGCTGGAGAGGCCAATTGCTCGGCAATATTTTTATATTTTACGAGTCTAAAAAGAGCTTAAAAGAGAATCGTCTTTGAGGAACGAGTGATATTTTTGGGTAGCAGCTGGTTCCAGGTAAGTTTTGGAACTTTTCAATCGCGGCAGTGTAAAGAAGGTGGCTAACATAATCACCCGTTGCAGCTGTTCCTCAAAAGGGTAAACAATCAAGTGGAGGCGTATGATTGGCTAAAAGGTGGAGGTGATGGTAAGAACATGACAAAGGCTCAAAAGCTGATAGTGATGCGATCACAAAGGTTATTTACCGAAGGATGGGTTCATTTTTTAATGAGCTTAAACTCTGGGGGAACATATGCTCATTGCTAGGTTTATTTTTTAACGAGTTTTAATTTCGCGTAAAACTTCTCGTGCTAATAGTCAAAGATGTTCAATTTCACCATTAACACTATGTTCTCTTGACGGTTGTACTACCTATTCAATTGCTACATCAAACTAATTAGAAATGTAAATACATGCTTGAAAAATGAGTTAAAAAACTAATACCTTACTTGAATTACGTGAACAGTAACATCAAAGTAGTTTTTACCTCTCATTTTTACCATTTCATTCAAATTTTGGATTGTTGGAGCTTTGGAGGTGTTTTCCCCCTCAATTTTCATTAGCTGATTCTGGGAGATTCTGTGGACTATTTTCGGTGCTGTCTGGACCAGGTAGGAGCTAACTCTGAGCTCTTCAATTGCATTCTTTTCTTTTCTGATTTTGAGCATGCTTTCCTGTTTTTCTGGGCCTCTGGGGTTTGAACAGTTCGTTCTCTCCCCATCGCACCTAGTATACATCAAAATGTGCGATGGATACTGAGCTGGCCATTGGCCAGTCAGTATGCATCCCACCCAGTACACAGCTAGGGTGCGATGGGTACAAGGAGGAAAGTTTATGCATTGATTTTTCATGGAAATTTTACCTATTTTTGCCCAAATCAGGATCCTAATTCTTCTCTTGCTTGCTTTTCAGAGATTCATCAGAGCAAGATGGTTATTACATGGCATGAACACAAGCATGAAAAAGAGGATATGATTGCTTTACATGATCCAAGTACAGTGACTGCATTGCGGAACTGTGGCTTGCTCAAATTCTTCCACATATCCAGCATGAGGCAACAAATCAACTTGTTGCAATATTTTCTCAATGCATGGGATCCTACCAACCAAGTGTTCCAAATTAGAGGTAAATCCATCCCTTTGACTGTTGAGGATATCTACTTCTTGACCGGTTTATCGAGACGTGGTGCCCCTCTCTCACTATCAGGATCCACCTGTGGGGGTGAATCCGTGAGGGATTATATTCACCGATATTGTAGAGATGGATCTTAGCTGAGCAGGGATGGCAAGATCAATATTTGAGATGTCACTGACCGGTCCTTGAGGACTATCTTATTCGCCTTTGCTAGATGAGCTGGTAGAGTGACTCTTCACTTGGTCAACAGGTCCTATATGCAGTATGCCTTGGAATGCCTTGAACCAAAGGTATTCAATTAGTGTGATGCAGTACTTCCGATGATAAAAGAACATCTTACCAAGGTGAAGAACGAAAGATCTAAGAACTTTGGTTATGGTTCTATTCTAATTGGTTTTGCCTTGGAGAAGATCCCATTGATGCAGCCACAGTACATTTCACTCGGACTGCCAGCACCGGCGGAGTCACAAATGCAGAGATGGGTTGATCTTATGGCTAGACATGCTGGTCAATCAAAAATTTCATTCTATGATGCCTTCTTTGAGTGGTTCAACCATCAACAGATGGTTTATGTCGAGTATCCATATGTCTGGATGGATTTTCGGGGTGACCCAGATTTGGTGCTACCAGCTAGCGAGCAGTGGGGTGTTATAGGTAAAAAGATTTGACCATATCTTTGTTTATTGTTTTTGTAATGTTCTTATGTATTTTAAATGTTATCAAGACTAATCAAATCCATATATTTGTGCAGATATTGGACCAGTGTGATTAGCAGTGCACTTGAGGGTGGCAGCTGCTGTTCCAGCAGGAGAGGCTGTAGGGAGGGCTATCCTTCGCGATCTGGACATAGCAAAGACCCTTGCAGTATTGCAGGATCAGATCAAGGGTCTCACCCTTGGTATTCAGGATGTGAGGACTGACAAGTTACCTTTGAGATTACATCGCCATACTACTGGTGTGTGGAGCCGATGGACTAGGCTCTTACGCATGATTGCACAGGCGGTGACTTGTTATCACAAGAACCATTAGTCTAGGGTGCTTTCCTACATTTTTGAGTTTTTGGGTCGTACAACCGATTTTGTCTTGGACACAGAACATTTTGAAAAACTATAAATAGTTATATATATTTTTGATTTTCAGAGCTTTATTTTGGTTAAGTTATATGATCCTGATGCAAATGTTGATTGAAATGCTTTCTTTTATAAATGCTGCAAATGTCTATCTAACACATAATTTTCTAATGAATCAGTTAATGTGTTTAAGTTTCTAGAAATATGTTGATATTGAATAGAACCAAATTGCCTTTCTAAAATCTTGACTCTTAGGAACATACGATAGATAGTTGGATTCCGAACATAATAGATGCCGGTAAGCTTTAGGATGCTGAGTTGTGAGTCTAGGTTGACAACAAGTCAGCATATGCCATGTGTGATGGCATCAGAGAGAAGCTCTATCAATGTTCTATATTCAACGATGTTGTTCGTTGATCGACCAATACATACCCCTTTGAAACTCACTAACTCACCGCTTGAATCGAAGATGGCCTAGGCTGTAGAAGATAGGTTCTGCATACCACGACTAGCTCCGTCGGCATATCCAACAAATGATTCCAATAGGTTCAACATCTACAACAAATGCAAAAGTGGATTACCTAACCAAAACGATCACTTTTGACGAAAACAAAAAATGTAACAAAAGCATATAAAGAGATTACTACACTTAATCAAGAATAGTAATGCTTAAGGTACAACCCATTTCGAGGTTGTGATAGTGGGATCCCATCATAATCTACTAGCTCGTAGGCTCCTTTTGCTAAGACTCTCTTAACAATGTAGGGACCCATCCCCAATGATTGGAACTTGCCTTCTCCCAATTTATTAGATTCCTAATCGTAAAGTAAGACTAGGTCACCTTCTGAGAAGATACGGGGTTTGACATTCTTGTCAAACTGTGCCTTGACTCATTTCTTATGAGCTTCATTAGCAAAGGTTACATCACGACGAGTTACATCCAATTGGATTAGTTCCAAGAAATGAGCCTCTTCCTCTGAAGTTCCGGGGAGAAGGTCGATTGCAAGCTTGAGAGATGAAATGTCACACTGAATCGGTAAGATCGCTTCCAGGCCATACAACAGCTAAAAGGGTGTAAATCCAGTTTCATTTCTCACTGATGTCCTATATGCCCACAAGGCCAAGTACAGGATTAGGTGCCAATTCTTTTTGTGGACTCCAATCATCCTTTGTTGATTGCTTCAACTTGTCCGTTAGCTTGCGGATAATATGGAGTCGAACTGTCATGGGACAATCCTAATTTGGTAGCCAATTCAACCATCATGTGATTGTGGAAATTTGATCCATGATTTGTGACTATAGCTTGTGGAACACCGAATCTAGAGACTACATGATTGAAAAAGAAGAGAGTAGCCATTTCACCACTATTGTTTAATGTAGGCATCACCTCGGCCCATTTCGTAAAATAGTCAACTGCGACTATGATATACCCATGCCCCTCGGCCGAGGTGGGGTTACATGTCATGAAATCTATGTCCCATTTGGCGAATGGCCCAACAACAACTACTGGATGTAGAGGCGCAGGTGGTATTTTGGTTTTGCAGTTGAAGATTTGACAAGCATGGTAACTTCTGATTGCGGTTATGCAATCTTTGAACATTACTGGCCAGAAGTAACCTGCTCGTAAAATCCTTTGTGCCGTAGTGTAACCAGATTGATGCCCCCCACACACGCCTGAATGACAATCATTCAGGACTTTTTCGGCCTCCTCATGGGTGAGGCTCCTTTGTAGAACTGTATCGATACCACGACGGTAAAGTGTATCACTGACAATCATGTAGTCTTTTGCTTGGTATCGAGTACATTGCTTTTCTGAGTGAGAGGTATTAGGCCTATATGTTTGGGTCTGGAGATATATGATTATATCTCCATACCATCGATTGCTTGACGATATCAGAAACAAAGGTTCATCCATGATTGATGCTTTGGATGTTGAATCGTTGGACAACGATGGGAAGTTGCATAGTAACTCCGTGAAAACCAGAGATTTCTTTGATTTGGATTTTACGAATTCCAGATCAAAATATTACAAAAGGGCTATCCATTTCGAATATTTTCCCCCAAGTAACTGACACAATAGAATGTAAGTCATTGGGTTGTAATATGACAAAATGGTAGTTTTGCGAAAGAGGATATAGTGTCGAAATCTCTGTACTGCTTGAACAGCTACAAGAGCCAGCTTTTCAACATAGGAGTACTTTCTTTCTGTATCATTTAAGTTTTGACTTAAATAATAGACCGGATGTTCAATTCCATTGTCTTCTTGAACTAAAACCATTGCGATGGTCGTATCTGCTGCAGCTAGATACAGGTTAAAGTATTTTTGATAGTTCAGAGTGTACATTAATGATGCTTTTATTAGGGATTCCTTTAGAGCATCAAAGGAAGCTTGCACAACCTAATCCTAGTTAAAGGGCACTTATTTTTTCAAAAGACGTGTATAATCTTTAGCAAGTTCGGCGTAATTTGGAATGAACATCCTCAGAAAGTTTGCTTTCCTTTGGAGTTTCTGAATCTGAAGAAAATTTGAAGGTGGAGGCATATCAATTATTGCTTGAACCTTACATGGGTCGAGACAAATCCCGTCCTTTGAAACCACAAAGCCAAGTAAATGACCAGAATTGACATAAAACACACACTTGTGTGGATTGAGTTGTATCTTGTAGTGTCGACAACGTAGAAATATAGCTCTCAAATGCTGTGGATGATCAGTCTGCTTTCGCAAATGAGCTGGTAGATCATTGACATATGGTTGAATGATGTTCTTGATGTCATGGAAGGCATAATTCATAGCCCTTTGAAAAGTTTCCCTATGATCTTTAAACTGAAAGGTAGCTTGCGGTACGTGAATGTGCCCCACGAACAAAAAATGTAGTCTTTGACTGGTCCTGTGGGGGGATATTTATTTGATTATACCCAGAAAATCCATCCATAAATGAAAAGATTTTTCATCCAGCGCATTCATCAATTATCTGGTCGGTGAAGGGTGTAGGGTAGTTTTCCTTTGGACAAGCTTGATTTACATCCCTGTAATCGACGCACAATCTAATCGTTCCTTGTTTTTCATCACATGAACAATATTCGATACCCAATCAGTTAGAGGAACTGGGTAAATGAAACCAGCATGTAAAATTTTTTCAACTTCTGCCTTGATGGAAATGGCTTTCTTTGGGTGCACCTGCCGAAGCTGTCGTCGTACCAATTTGACATCTGGATACATCTTAATTTCATGTTCAGCTATGCTCGAGTAAATGCCTGTCATTTCTTCATATGACCATGTAAATACATCTATGAACTCGTGAAAGAGAGTGCAATATATTTCTAGCTCTAAAGAAGAACAAGATTTATCGACATGAATATTCTTTACAACGTCTGGTTTGGTCAAGATATTTATGGCGATAGTTTCTTCAATATTGGACAGATTTCGCTCAGAATCCACCGTATTTACAGTATTTGATAGAAAATAAAAAACTGAAGGATGAGTAAGGTCACTGGAACAATCTTCATTGTAATCCGGAAGATTAGAACGATGGTGGTAATCTTCCCATGGTGTCTCTCCTATCATCATTGACTGAACAATTCCTTCGTCTGTAGAATGTAGATGTGACCAAGGATCTGAAGAGGTACCATATTCCTTAGACCTATATATCCAAACACTCGATGAGCATTGATTTGGGTTTGCCACCCAAGCCAAGAAAATTGATTGCTACAATATTTCTATTAGGCTTGGAGGCAATACCTAGTGATGATCCATGCTAACATCATGTTCGGAAATCTTCTAAATCTTTTTAGATATAGAAGGTGCCATATTGCAGGTTTCCACCATGGCCACTTCCACCAGATTACTTGGAGTTGGTAGGGCAAAAGTACCCATCAAGGTAGGGTCTTTTAGGAGGCCTAATATGATATTTTGAAGCAATTGAGAGCTTCCATGGATCATCGCGATGCCTCCTGTAACTTGTGAACTGTTGGGGATGAAGGTTTGTTGATCAACGATTGTAATTCCTCCTTGAAGAGGAAATGCAATCTTTCTAAAGTATGTTGACACAACTACAGCCATAGCATAAATCCAAGGCCTTTTCAGTAGGATGTTGTAATCGAGGTTTCCATCGATAACTTCGATATCAATTTCTACTGTTTTGCCCCCTAGTTCAACTTGCAAGTTACTTAAAATCCTGTACATGGTGTATGTTTTTCCATCGAATGCTTTTAATGTCGTTGACGATCACGACAAAGGTGGTGAGCCTAAAGTTTTCCAGCAATTCATTGACATAATGCATGTAGATGCCCCCTCATCAATAATTGTTTGATGAATAGTTTTGTTGAGGGCTTTCACTTGGATGAGGAAAGCGAGTTGAGCTGGTAGCTGAGGTTCGTATCCTTTATGATTAAAGGCCACAAGATTGGAATCCACTGGGTCAATCCCACCTATTGCTAATAATAGAGCCTGCTTTTGGGAGGGGCAATTTTGCAGTACTTTAAGTGTCGACATAGCGGATGAAATTGGGCCAGATCCTCTACAATATTATAATTCTGTGCTGCTCGAGCATGAAGATTAAATGTCAATTTGTGTACTACTCCCTTTGACAGCTTTATCGTTAGCTCAAGAACGATGGGTGGTGCAACTTCGGTTGAAGTTATTGTCGAACTACTAGGTTGATTTGCAACCTTGTTGTTCGACAGCTGTGGATTCCTATAATCTTTATTCCTTGTTGATATCAAAGCATCATTTTGATGTTTCGAAATGGACAACATAAGCACTTGGGATGGGGAAGCATTGTCGCTAGCAAGCAGATTGGTTTCAGGGTTTGGAAACGGATCAGTCAACACCACTAAGGTTTTTGAACTCTTGAAGAACTTCTTAATCTCAGCTTTATATGGACAATCTCTTGTCCAATGGTCCTCATCGCATATGAGACATGGCCAATTAGGTTTTGCTTTCCCAGAAGGGTTTTTAGAAGATTTTTGAGGAGATGAATCATCCTGTTTCTTCTTTTTGCCTTTCTTTTTCTTCTTTCCCTCTAGTGGCTTCGGTTCTTTGCCTTTTCCAGTCAACATGGCATTAACCTCTGAGGCAGGAAGTTTGTCATTTTCCTTTTCACTGGAAACTGCAAGGGCTTTACCAGATGGGTTCTTTGTAGTTTACGTACTTGAGGTACCAATCACGCCGTCGCTGGCATGAGAGTACCTGTTCGATTTAGGAGGAGGAGAAACGGAAAATTTTGGTCTAGGAGCATCAAGAGTTTTGTCGTAGAGCGTGCGGCTGAGTATAGATCAAGTCTAGATATTGCACACGAGCAATGACTTGCTCTTCAGTGACAACTCCTCCCTTGGCCACATCTTCTGTACTAGAAGGTAACATTGACTTAATAAACCATTAAGCTAATAGCTGATTCAGAACATATGTCTTTACCATGCTACGATGACGTTGCCACTCATGAATATGATCAGATATGTGAGTGGCTGTCGTCTGCTTAAAATTGGTAAGAAGCTCCGTTCTTGTTTCATACCTTATAGGTAACTGAAAATGGCTTAAAAAGGTGGTGGCAAGGGCGCTGAAGTTATCGAATGAAGCTCTAGGCAATTCGATGTACCATTTTGTTGCCAGACCAGTTAATGTTCATTGAAAAAGGTGAAGCCTAATCGAATCATCATTGAGAGTGTTGGACGAACACCAGAGATGAAAAGTCATCACATGATTCGATGGATCGTCACCCGGATTTCCATTGAATTTAGGAATATCTAACGGAATTTTATGAGGACTCGTTGGCCACCAAGGGGCATATGCAATTGGATCATTTGTTAGCCGATTCAAATCCAGTAATTCTAGACATATTACTGAAAACGACACTAGTGTCCATTTAGAGCTGCTAGTCCCACTAAGACAGGTAGCTATCTTAGAAACAAACAAACTAAAGTTACTTGTGTTTTCCTTTATGAGAGATAGATGAGAGATAAGAAGAGAATACCAACCTCATCTTTCTCTCATAAAGGAAAACACAAGTAAATTTAGTTTGTTTGTTTCTAAGATAGCTACCCATCTTAGTGGGACTAGCAGCTCTGAATGGACACTAGTGTCGTTTTCAGTAATATGTCTATAACAAACATGAGACTCAAGAACACTAGGGTCTATTTATTTATGTTTCCCATGTCATATTAACCCAATAATAATAATATTATAGCCAAAATTTATTGTGCCTCTTTAGAAAACAAGGAGATAGGGTAAGTTACAATTGTTGGAGGGATTTGGGAACCCGAAGGAAAATTGTTTTTATCTGAAAGTTGACCAAAATCTATAAGGAATGTAGTATCTATGAATTGCTTATGGATTTGTGCTATAGAGAAATTAAAATCATTACAAATGAGATCAGGTGTGATTTCAATAATTTTCTCCCCTAATATGGAAATGACACAATTTCTTTGAGGGAAAAATGTAGACACTAACCAAGATATAAATTCAGGGAAATGATAAACAAATCTAGACATAATGTAGTATAAGCCTTATTGTACCACCTTAAATGTGTCTCTTTCACTACAAAAGTGGCCATAACAGTTGAAATAAAAAGTGTCAAGTTTAAGAGGGAAAAATGAGTCATTTATTCTGACTTTTGTATCCATCAGAGGTGCTAGGGTGGAAGGGTAGGTAGTCTGGGACTTTTGAGCGAACCTTAAATCATTTTTAATTTTAATCATTTCCGGAAATTGAGGTATAATGTGATATTTATAAAATACTTGGTAATTATGTGAGAGCATGGGGAGCTGAGGTGGAATCACTGGTGGATGAACTAGACGATAATCATTGGAGCTTTTAGAATAGGGAATGGGACAAAAGAAAAAAATAATAGATAAAAGTGTCTTTTTAAATCTTTCGAACTTAGCAGGAAACTGACATTAATGACGAGTATGGGTATGGAAATCTGACATGGAAAAAGGATGACATGGAGGGTGACATAGAAGGATGACATGGAGGATGAATTGAACTGTGACTTGCTTGTCATGCTCCTTTGGCAGGTTCACATGGCAGACAAATAATCATGTGGTATTTAAAGGGAGTGGTTTTTGAAAATCGCTTACTACTTTGCGACACCCCCCAAATTGGTTTCAAAAAATGTGATGAGGGGGTGTCGCATTCAACCAAAATTGTCAATTGTTTGATTAGCGGTTGTGATAAACCATTTTACGCCACCCCTCGTGATTTTAACATTCACGCATTTTGACCTATCACAAAGCCACTGGATTGACCACTGATGTAAAAAAACCATGATCTACTTCTGCAATTACACATTAATTAACCTTTTTATATTGAACATGGCCCACCCACTCATCTATAGTTCAGAGATGGTATCAATTAACCTGAAAAGTTAGTTCCATATAAAACTAGACCAAAGCATGGTCTAACCACCTTTGCAATTTTTTTTGGAATATATATATTTTAAAATTTGGAAGGAAATGAAAATTTAAGCTACAACATTGCCAAAAAAAATCCATGAGGAATCATGGCTTGTTTAGTTGGCCACTTGAATGAAAAGAAGAATAATCGTTAAAATTTGCAACTAGGGCCAAACTCCATGTGGGTCATCTTATTTATGGAAACTGATATTATTATTGGATCCCTCTCATTGAGAGGTGTAGGATTGATCTAAAGATCCTCCGATTCTGATTAGTATTCATGGAGTTATGAATTTATTTATGTTATAAGACAAATTGTCAAGTCGGCTAGCAACTTGAGTAGGCTCAAAGGCCCAATAGTCATGTCTATTCATCATCTACATTTTTGGTATAAATATAGAGGACTTGAATTCATTTGGAACAAACATCTTCTTCATGCGTGATCTCCTCTCCACGTCTTGGGTTTTTGGAGAAGGAAAAACACATAAAGGATACGTTGGCCTATATACAAATGATGCCCTAGATCTAAAAAGCAGAAACAACGGTCATGCAGAAGTCTATACGCAGCAAGAAGAAGGGTCTATCCACAGCCGCAATTAAGGGATATCTTTCCATACTCTAAACGCAGTGATGACCTACAACCCTATGTAGCCCTAAACGCAGGTACTAATACGCTGTCCAAACAGCCCTAAATGTAGTCATAAAGGGTAGATGTCATGATATGAAGGAAGCCACATTCATATAGGGTAGTCGCAGTCATAAAGGGTAGCTGCAATGATATAGAGAGAGCCACAGTCAAATTCGTAGTAGGGTATTGACTACACCATGGTTTTAGGTGCAGTCATGGCTTCATGAAGGACACAACAATCATTGACACTCTCAACATCCTCTGATGCATGCAGATCTGGCAGCGTAGATCAGGCTACCATGTAGAGTGGATTTGGCAGTGTAGATCAGGGCATAGAGACTCCAATCACATAGTTTCATGAAGACTCATTCATGGAGACACCTTATACATAGTCATGGAGACATAACAGTCTTAGGCATGTGAAGACAAGAGTCTTGAAGTGACACTCTTTGTCTCGGCCAATAGTCATAATCCAATTATAATTATGATGAGAAGGATTCCAGTGATCCCACAAAAATTCAATTTCATGACCTTGGCATAGTGATAATAAAGGATGAAAAGAATGAATTGTCTCATATCATGATGTTACATAATCTACAGTAGGTGCAGTTGCAAGACTTGAATAATATGTAGAGACCATCTTTGTAGTAATCTTAATAAGGAGCAACATGAAGATGAATGAGCAGCATGATGATGGATAAGACAACATGTTGATGTATGAGACAACATGCTGATGTATGAGACAGCATGATGATGTATGATGCAGCATGATGGGCATGATAAATAAGCATGATGATGAGAGTAGGAGCAACTCAGTCATCTTGGTTCAACACATGTGACAGTACAACATGGTGTCACATAGTTATGTGCAACAAATGGATGAAAGGTAGCACTATGATAGGTGAAGGAGTCACCCTAGAGAATCAGTTGAAGTAATATGTCTTCAACTGATCTCATGCAATATCAAAAGTCAAAATATTGAATTCTATTGTAAATGTACTATCTCTCTCACTTTCTCTACTGAACTTTGAAGAACATAAAAGAATAATTGATCAAGGGTTTCCCCACCTTGGGGTTTGTCCTTGGCTGGTGCCACATCTTGTGTCCTCTTGTCTTGGCTTGTCTTATGTGATTTATATTTATGTTCTATCTGCAGTTTAATTTAATGCTGATGTGATTGTTAACTGTGAAAATTTAAATAAATTTCTCTAGCATAGAACATACCTAAACTTAACATGGTATCAGAGCTGAGGTGAAGACAATGCCCAAGCAAGAGTAAAAGAGCAATTGTCGAAGTTAGTTGGGACAGGACAAAAGGATCAATGGGTTCCTTATCCTTCTTCTAATTCACCAAGGGTGAAGTTGAAGCAGAGAATATTATCAGAGTGGTGCAGCAGAAGTTTCTAATGGCCTACCTAAAGATCACTTCATTAGGAAGTTTGGATCTATGGGTGGAAGGAAAGGCGGATGCCTTGGTTGCAATAAGTTTGGCCATTATGTGAAGGAGTGTCCGAATGGTAGAGACACATCTCTTGATGAAGATAATAATCATTCCAAGACATCTTCAATGATCAAAGGAATGATAAGTAATGCAAGTCATCAAGGACATGACCGACTCTTCAAAGAAATAAAGAACCCCAGGTATGAAGAATCAAATATTGTTTCTGATAAGATAAAGAAGTGTTATCTTGTATTGGCCCTCTCCTTCAGATTCTTTGGGAATCTGACTTATTGATTGTAGTCCTTCAAGGAACTTCATCGGATAGAAAGGCGCACTCTCTAATTTGGTAGAGATGGAAATAATCATGGGATTATACTTGGAGCCGATGCCACCTATCCTGGAAAGGGTGTATGGAATGTTACCCCTCAATTGAATGAGGGTAACTCGATTCATTTACATAATCTCTTTTATGTACCTAACTGCAAGAAGAACCTGGTGTCCATTTTAGCAATGGAAGTCAAAGGTTACTAGGTGGCACTCATCAATGGAAAGGTCCTTAGTTTTGGAACAACCCAAGGGGTTTGAGATTGATGATTAGGAATCTCACATATGCAGGTGGAAGAAAAACTCCCCAGGTATAGTATGTAAGGATTGATAGCTGTCAGATGAAGTTGACATTCATTAGGAATGAAGCTGATCCAAACCATTACCCGAAGGTTGTGGATGATAGACCTCTCATACTGGCACCTATGTCTGACAGGTACAAACCCTCTAATTTGTAGAAGACAGAGGGAGTTGGATTCCGAATGTGGAAAGATAAACTGCAAGCCTGTGACTACCTCAAGGATCTTAACTTTCAGAAGTTATATGGTAGTGATGTCGGACCAGATCTGGGAAATGCCTCTGAGTTTCATAAACTCATTCGCATTGACGTTCTTGGTGAACCTCCATTTGGACATATGTTTTGTAGTTAGCATGGTGAGCTCATATTTGGTTAAGCTTCATTGGATTTGTGCCTAGAATCTTCTGAGATATCTTCAGGGCACAATCTCTCATGGACTGAGATACACTGCCAGAAATATGAAACCACATGATTATTCGAATGCTAAGTGGGTAGGCAGTGTGGAGGATCACTAGAGCACTTCTCAATGCTGGTTCTCCTTGGGATCTGCTTTGATATCCTGGATGAGCAAGAAGCAGGAATCGATGGCCTTGAGCACTGCCGAGGCAGAGCATATTGCTGTTAGCATGGCCACTTGTGAGGCTTTCTGGTTACGAAAGCTCTTTAGTGAGGTGTTTGGGTTTACATTGGATACCACTGTGATCCTATGTGATAACCAAAGTGGGATTCGTTTATCAGAGAATCCCGTATTTCATGATCGCTCCAAGCATATCGATATCAAGTACCACTATATTCGAGATATGGTGCAGCGGGGAGCTATAAGGCTCCAACATATTGGTACAGATGAATAGGTCGCTGAAATTTTGACAAAGCCTCTAGGAAAGGTCAAATTCCTGACTTTTCAAGAATGACTTGGTGTCTTCCAGAGACCCTCTAACAAGGGTCAAGTATGATGTACTAATCTTTGGGAGCTACAGGGGGGCACGAGGTACTTCTTGGAGCAACATATGACCACAGGGTGGCTCACCATCCCCTGGTGGTGTATGTGTACAGGGTAAGAGAATCAAATATTTCCCTGTGACACCTTGTGGCAACTATGTAGTAGGATGATTAGTTCTCCTGCGAGGTCTAGATGATGTGTTCTCCATGATGATTGTGTAGCAAGATGATTAGTTCTTTTGTGAGGTTTAGATGATGTGTCCTCAATGACAACTATGTAGTGGGATGATTAGTTCTCCTATGAGGTTTAGATGATGTGTTCTCCATGACGATTGTGTAGTAGGATGATTAGTTCTCCTATGAGGTCTGGCTGATTTGTTCTCCATGAAAATTGTGTAGCAGGATGATTAGTTCTCCTGTGAGGTCTAGATGATGTGTACTCTATGACAACTATGTAGCAGGATGATTAGTTCTCCTGTGAGGTCTGGATGATTTCTTCTCCATGACGATTGTGTAGCAGGATGATTAGTTCTCCTGCAAGGTCTGGATGATGTTCTCTCCATGACGATTGTGTAGCAGGATGATTATTTCTCCTGTGAGGCCTAGATGATGTGTTCTCCATGGAAATTGTGGAACAGGATGATTCGCTCTCCTGTGGGCCAGGATGATTAGTTCTCCGTGGCATCCACTAGACAGGATGATTCACTCTCCTATGGATAGGATGATTAGTTCTCCTGTCGAGGCATCCTACCCATGTAGTTTGGAACTCATTGGAAGTACCTCTCATCTGATCAATGAGCAGGGAAATGAGGATAGGGACCATAGTAGTACCGATGGATGCATCACTATATCTATCATACTCCCTATGCTAAGATGACCTTCATTGACATGGGACCAGTGGTAGGAGTTCTACCCACTATGACACTAACTTCGGGTCAGTAGAGGACTGGTCTAGGACTAGTGGTACATACTCTAAGACTAACTTTGAGTTAGTAGAGTACTGGTTTGGGACCAATGGTAGGATTTGTACCCACTATGACACTGACTTTGGGTCAGTAGAGGACTGGTTTGGGACTAGTGGTACATACTCTGAGATTGACTTTGGGTCAGTGGAGAATGGTATGAAACATTCTCGATCAATTCTTCTTATTCATGGTTCAACAAATCTAAGTAGAGCAGAGTAGAGCCAGTAGAGCACAGAGCTGAGCATAACTGAGTAGAGCCAATAGAGCTGAGCAGAGCCAACAGAGCCGAGCAGAGTAGTGCAAGGCACTTATGGCAGAGATAGTACAGTCAGACATATGGATCAGTGGATGGAGTTCTCCTTAGTTGAGAGGGAGTGTTAAAATTGGAAACTAGGGCCAAACTCCATGTGGGTCATCTTATTTATGACAACTAACATTTTTATTGGATCCCTCTCATTGAGAGGTGTAGGATTGATCTAAAGATCCTCCGATTCTGATTAGTATTCATGGAGTTATGAATTTATTTATGTTATAAGACAAATTGTCAAGTTGGCCAGCAACTTGAGTAGGCTCAGAAGCTCAATAGTCGTGTCTATTCATCATCTACGTTTTTGGTATAAATATAGAGGACTTGAATTCATTTGGAACACACATCTTCTTTATGTGTGATCTCCTCTCCACATTTTGGGTTTTTGGAGAAGGAAAAACACATAGAGGATATGCTGGCCTATGTAAAAATGATGCCCTAGATCTAAAACATAGAAGCAACGGTCATGAAGAAGTCTATACATAGCAAGAAGAAGGGTTTATCCACAGCTGCAATTAAGGGAGATCTTTCCATGCTCTAAACGCAGTGATGAAATACATCCCTATGCAGCCCTAAACGCAGGTACTAATACGCTGCCCAAACAGCCCTAAATGCAGTCATAAAGGGTAGCCGCAGTGATATGAAGGAAGCCGTAGTCATATAGGGTAGTCTCAGTCATAAAGGGTAGCTACAATGATATAGAGAGATTCATAGTCAAATCTGTAGTAGGGTATAGACTACACCATGGTTTTAGGTGTAGTCATGACTTCATGAAGGACGCATCAATCGTTGACACTCTCGGCATCCTGTGATGTGTGCAGATCTGGCAGCGTAGATCAGGCTACCATGTTGAGTGGATCTGGCAGCGTAGATCAGGGCATAGAGACTCTAGTCATGGAGTTTCATGAAGACTAGTTCATGGAGACACCTTATACACAGTCATGGAGACATCCATATGTTGTCATGGAGACATAACAGTCTCAAGCATACTTGTGAAGACAAGAGTCTTGAAGTGACACTCTTTATCTCGGCCTACAGTCATAATCTCATTATAATTATGATGAGAAGGATTCCAGTGATCCCATAGAAATGAAATTTCATGACCTTGGCATAGTGATAATAAAGGATGACAAGAATGAACGGTCTCATATCATGATGTTACATAATCTATAGCAGGTGCAGTTACAAGGCTTGAAGAATACGTAGAGACCATCTCTGTACTAATCTCAATAAGGAGTAGCATGAAGATGAATGAGTTGCATGATGATAGATAAGACAACATGCTGATGTATGAGGCAACAAGCTAATGTATGAGACATCATGATGATGTATGGTGCAGCATGATGGGCATGATAAATAAGCATGATGATGAGAGCAGGAGTAGCTCGGTCATCTAGGTTCAACACATGTGACAGTACAGCATGGTGTCACATGGTTATGTGCAGCAACTGGATGAAAGGAAGCACTGTGATAGGTGAAGGAGTCACCTGAGAGAATCAGTTAAAGCAATATGTCTTCAACTGATCTCATGCGATATCAAAAGTAAAAATATTGGCTTCTATTGTAAATGTACTATCTCTCTCACTTTTTCTGCTGAACTTTGAAGAACATACAAGAAGAATTGATCAAGGGTTTCCCCACATTGGGGTTTGTCCCTGGCTGGTGCCACATCTTGTGTCCTCTTATCTTGGTTTGTCTTCTGTGATTTATATTTGTGTTCTATCTGTAGTTTACTTTAATGTTGATGTGATTTCTAACTACGAAAATTTAAATAAATTGCTCTAGCATAGAACATACCTAAACTTAACAATAATAGAGATGGTTGAGTCTTTCCCTATATAACTTGGGAGAATCACTACAATAGTTAAACTAAATCTACTTCCTTTGGATTCATATGATGTCTTGATAGGTAGTAGGTATGGATTGGTTGGAATCCCATAGGACAAAGGTGGATTGTTACGAAAAAGTGCTATAATGTCTTAGTGATGATGGTGATCTGATCACATTACAAGGTATAAAAAGGTCAATAAAACTCAAAATATCTTTGTGGTGTAGGTGAAGCATTGTAGTAGGAAGCGTTGTGCCATATGCACCATTCAAATCACCGAGGAAAAAGGAACCATTGCATATCCCTTTGAAAATTATCTGAATTTGAGCCAATACAATGATGTATTTCCTAAAGAATTTCCAAGGCTTTCTCCTAACTGAGACATTGAATTCACAATCGAATTGATTCTGGGAACACTTCTAGCAACAAAATCCCCATATCACATGAGCACTCCTAAGATCATTGAACTAAAATTACATCTGAAATAATTGATGGAAAAGGGGCACATTCGACCTAGTGTATCACTATGGGGATCCTTTACACTAATTGTTAAGAAAAAGGATGGAACATTATGTCTGTGTATTTATTATAGGAAATTAAATAAAGCCACTTTGAAGTATAAGTACCCACTGCCTAAGATTGATGATCTGTTTGATCAATTGAGAGGGTCTGTAATTTTTTATAAGATTGATTTAAGGTTGGGTTACCACGAGGCCAGAATCAAGGAGGAGGACATTCACAAGACTGTATTTAGAATGAGATATGGCCACTATGAATTCACAGTAGTTCCATTTAAACTCACAACTTTTCCAAAAATGTTTATTTTCCTTATGAACAATGTACTTAGGACATTCTTGGATAAATTTGTGTCAGTAATTGTGGATGACATCCTAGTGTATTCAAATAATGAAAAGGAGCATGAGGACCACCTATGGGATGTGCTACAATTGCTTAGAGAACATAAATTATATTCCAAGCTTAACAAGTGCAAGTTTTTCCAAGCCCGGGTTCACTACATGGGTCTTGCAATATCAATGCTTGGGAGTGGCTGTGGATCCATAGAAGATCAAAGTAATAGTGGATTGGCCCAAACCTGAAAGTGTGACAAAGATAATATCATTTATGGGATCGGTTGGTTACTATTGAAGATTCATTCGAAACTTCTCAAAATTTGGGAATCCCCTCACTGCATTGTAGAGAAAAGGAGTAAAATTTCAGTGGACTTCTAAATGTGCAACTAGTTTTGAACAACTGAAGAATTTACTCACTCATGCACCTATCTTAATAATAGCTGGCCCAAAAAACGATTTTATTGTTTTCATTGACACTTGTAAGGAATGAATTTGTGGAGTCCTACTGCAAGAAGGGTATGTTATCTTCTATGAACCTAGGAAATTTAATGAGCATGAAAGGAACTATGTCACCCATGATTTAGAGCTAACACACATTGTGCTGACCTAAATAGAAAATGGCATCAACCCATTGTATTCATACACCCATGGAATTTACCCATGGTGTTGTAAGTGGTATCCACCCATGGTATTTATCCACCCATAGTATTGTAAGTGACATCCACCCATGGTATTCATTCACCCATGGTATTTCCCCATGGTATTGTGACATCCACCCATGGTATCCATTCACCCATGGAATTGACCCGTGGTATTGTAATTGAAAAATACTATAAGTAACAAGTCTAATGTTGTAAAAGGACAGTTTGTCCACCACAATGTAGCTTTATAGTTCTTATTCATTTGAATAAAAAATTTCTTTGTGGTTTTGTTTATTGGGAATTCTCCTCTTTTACTTATGGCATTTCAATTTTTCAAATCTTGGGGGCCTCCCCCCAAGATCCGGATTAGTGGTATCAGAGAAAGTTGTGATTCCATGGGAATGAGGGTTTGATGCATATTTCAGTGTTCAAATTTTGCAGCAATATTCAACAAACTTCAGGAACGTACTACATCCTTGTTATACGAGAATAGTGTCCACTCGGATGCTGCTATTCTCACTAAGATGGGTGGCTATCTTAGAAACAAACAATCAAATTCTACTATTGCTTCCTTTTATGAAAATAGACGAGAGAAGAACCAAGAGGGCCAACTTGAGTCTTGCGCTCAATTTCCTCTCCTTCTTCATAGAGTTTTGCCGCTTCATCTTTGTCTGCCCAACTTCAAAAGGACCTGTAGAATCACAACAACATACTACTATGCAAGAAACAAGGATCTAAATTCATAAATAATGCAGGATCAGATGAAAAGTAGCAAGAATATTACAACCATGTGCTCTGACCCAGCATCATCCTCCAGCTAAGAAGCCCTTCTTCACCTCAAGCAAAGCTAGATCACCCAACACTATGAATGTACACCAGAATACCAACAACACTTCTCTATAAGATACAAAATTCCAGCCCCTAGATCTCTATGATGAGGGATCCATATATAGATGATTACAGAGAGGCGAGTCATCTTTTGGGGTCTTGATTAGTGTCTTCTCTCTGATAGTTCTTGCTTCCACTTGGAGAATGATGATCTCTTACTCATCC